>UZAM01006632.1:3296-14747 GCA_900618415.1 Soboliphyme baturini
GACGAACTTCATCCGCCGCAGCGCATTTCTCAAGGCCTTAACCCTCCATGTCCGGACGCCTTCCAGACTCCTGATATGACCTCTCCGGCAGTTGTAGGCGACCGAAAGATCTAGTCTGCCCATTGGGGATATCAGTCGACGATCATCGCCGACCATCTCCCGTCGTTAATTAAGCCCAGCTACCCACCCAACCAGAGGTAGCGTTTTCCTGCTGCTTTTGGCGGCAACGTCCTACACTCCTGATCTTCGTGCTGGGGATATGGTAGCGACATAAGACTCCCAACATTCCTCTTTCCGAGGCTCTCATAGCGGAAAAAGCTGACGCTCTTCGATTTTAGTGAGTTACCACGTCTCAGCCTTATAGCATTCCTATCAGGTTGGCAGAATTGAACAGGTTGGCCAGAATTCCTTTTTTGATGTTTCCTACATGGACGTCTTTGATGGAACGAAATGTGCGCTAACCAGCCGATTTTCGTTGACCCTTTCGAGCCTTATCAGCCGAATATGATCTCATAACTCAGTTTAATGTATTCATCGTCTTTTCGAATTTTTCACTGTTTGTTCTTATATGGGTCTTCGGCAGGGCATCCGATCTTAGTATCTTCGCCTTTGACCGATTGATTCGCAGGCCTACGTCTGTACTGTTTCTCTCGAGCTTCAGCAGCGTGTCCGGTAGCTGACTGACGTTTTCCGCAAACAGCGCACGAACCTTAGGGAGCTGACTTCTTCACTGTTGTTGTCAATCCAGGCCTTCCAAGAGACAATGAGGAGTTTGGAAGAGTCAGTTTCACGCACGTTTTAAGGAAATCTGCGGTGGGTGCCGAATGTCGTAATTTTTGTCAGGCAGTCAGAGTCCGTTTCCTTTAGGATAATGCAACAGTGTCTTTTCCCTCCTGCGTTAGTGCAATCTACGCTGCGTTATACTAACAGGCGACAAAGACCATGAACACAGGGAGCTGGAATTGACTCGCACGTTCGAGAAATTTACTGAAAGCAAGGCTGTTACCCGTTGCGCTGCATTGCCTTCTGAATCCTACTATATTTTTGGTTGTAGAGTGTCACTGCTGATTTGTAGAAGTGCGCATACTGGGCAACGGTTCTTCAAATCTTTCTTCTCGCCTATTTTGAGAAACACAATTGTTTTGACTCCTTTCAGCTTGATTGTATCATTTTCGTTGCCAGCTAGAAATTGAACTTCCACAGAACCCTCAGCAGCGTCGGAAGACTTGCTCTGATCATTTTAGTTGTCAGGCCGTCTCTTCATGAGGCTCTTCCTTCCTTTATTTGCTGCGCGGCTTGCTTAACTTCGGATATGAGGACCGGGAGTGCACTTCTTTCTTACAACTGGAGTGATGGTTGGGGGGAGGGTAGGCGTTTCCGCCCCTGAAAGTGCTGCGTATAAAAGTTCTTACTGATAAACTGCATCTGGAGTCTGTCAGACGTTAACGTCTTATACCCGTCTTTCAACGCTGTGATTGCCGAGCGATAGAGCGCTAACTCACTCTTGCCTTGTCTGTGGCTTCGATGGTTCTTTGGCTGTTTTCTCTAACGTTCGCAGTCTGTAGGCATCGAAGTTCTTCATGAGATGACTTCTAATACGCTTACAGTGAAGAGAATTATCAAATGTGTTGGTCCCATCTCTCCTCATCCCTCTCTGCTTCTCTAGCAATTTCTTTGTATCCTTCCTTCCTCTCTCTTTGATGTTCCACATAGGTTGAATTTACACCGTGCGTCAGTTCTCGGCCAACTTCTTGTAGTTGTCATTGCAGCTGCTTTTCAGGCTTGTCTTCGCTGGAAATTGGATATGGGAGACTGCCTCATCGAATACTCGGTCGTTGTTTGCGATCTGCCCTCTGCACTGCGTTCTTTCGATCTTCTCCTCGAAGTTTCGCCTGGCTCCCACCAGTCTGTAGTCGCTGCTGATGTTACTGTTGATGATGGTACTACTGTTATGTCACAGATGATATGGTGTTTATCCAACCGGACAAAATCAATCTCGCTTTTCGTTGCCTCTTTGGGTGCGGTCCATCTACACATCCATATCTTGATCTTCTTCTTGAACTAGATATTGCAGTTGTACAAGTGTTTCACTTCTGACATATTCACCAGCTGATCTCCTCGCTGATGTCACCCTCTAGTGCCGTACCTTCCGGCACGTTTTTCACTGATCCTTCCTCATCCAACTTAGACATTGACGTCTCACATGACTAAGGTACTCCTGAACTTTTGGGCTAGTTCTTATTGTAGTTTTTCATAAAATTTTTCCAGTTTCTCCTTGTCAGATGTGGGAACTTAAGTTCAAGGTGCTTTTCTTGTCGAGACTTGTTGTTTCTTTTGGGAGAGTAGCTTTTGCTGCCTACAACTCCGATCCTCATGTGTCTTTCTCGCTCTATCCTCTTCCTAACCAAATCGAGCTGTCAGCATTCCAGATGTCATTCGTCCCTTTCCGCCGTCGTGTCCTGTTGAGGCCGCCTTTCGTCCATTGGATGGTTTAACGTTTTTCCCTCGCCAGTGTTCCGCAGTTGTAGGCGCAAACATCGTGTCAGAATTGCAAAGGAGATTTCACTACTGAGATGGATCAAAGGTAAGGTCTTACTACTAGAAATGAAAGACAAAATCGGTTACTTTTGCGGTGGTCATGCGGCGTCTTACTCGACAACATCAGCATTACCGTACGCCATCACAAATTTGCTGTGCGATGCTGGCTTCATAGCAGACGAGCGCGAAGTGCGGTGTGAAACGAGTGAACGAACGAACGAAGAACTGTGGATTCTTGTGTGTTCCGCGATCGATATTTAGAGTTTATGTGCCGTGGACGGGCGGTAAAAAGGACTTTCATGGCTTCACACTTGACACGCAGAAATTGCAGCAAGGAGCAGAAGAGATTCATGATTGGTGCGTGACGGAAAATTTTGCTGTTGCCTTAATTTTGGACGAAGCGAACGGCAGGGTATATTGCCGCAGTCGGTATTATCGTTACGCCATAAAATCTGAGCTGCTCATTGTATTGATTGACCACTACCGCCGTTTGGCGTCGAATGTTCTAGACACTGACTTGATCTTCTGGCAAATACTGAATTTTGGCGAAGTAAGCTGAACAACCAAAAGCCAGCCCCTTCAGAACATGCTGTTGTACATTACGCTTTTATACAATATTTATATGATGAGCTACATTTTTGCGCCTGTTGTACAGTACCGGGATTAAATGTCAACGCGCTCGCACAGTGTTTGCCGGTGATAAATGTTTTGGCGAAAGAGATGACGTCAACTGATATAGGGTAGAACGTGCAGAAACGGCGGTTTCGCGTTTTGGGTTGCAGCGTACGCTAGCGCATCTGGCGGCTGACTGTAGAACCTGTCCAATCAGAGTGCACAGCGGGTTTCTTCTTCCCACTTCTGATTGGCAGGCTTGTATGCGGGGGAGGGACTTTTCGCTGCTTCCTCAGGGCTTCATCGTCGTGCAGTGAATAACTACTGATGGATTGGCAACGGCTGTTTTTGCAGGTTTGCAGGAAAGCTCGAGTTCTCTATAGCTTTTCGTTGCGATGTGTGTCAACTTGAAAACGGCTTGATCAGCGCTGACTGGTCGGCATCTGGTTTCGCTAACGATCGAAAGGGTAAAAAACGCTGCTGCCACAGTCGTCCGACTACTGCTCATCGTTTCGCGGTCACAGCCATTGCTGGAAGCAGCAACGAGGACTTCAGTCTGTAGCTGGTCGTTGAAGTAAGTCGGAGAAAAAGCATGAGCTGGCGTTGCAGCGGTGCTTCAGCCTTTGACTATGTTTAAAAAAAACACCGTTTCTCCACGAATTGAAGTCGGTTCGCGTCGCTTTCGCTCCTGGTCACAGCAGTTTACCTCGAATAGCTCGCCTTTATACCCTCCAAACGGTTTTTAGTGCCTCTAAATTACAGCCGCCATCGGTTTTTTGCCTCTGCTTAAGGGTCGACGTCGCGCTGCAAAGAAAAACCACTCCCTTGCGTTATTGTGTCGTCTACCAATGTTGAACTCAATTTTGAACAGGACAGACTTGCAGCCCCCCCCCCCCATAAATCTGATGGCTGCTTGCCAATGTCTAATTTCTGCAGATGCTCCACGGTCGTCATTAAATTTAAACATGAATCACGAAGATATCTCGTTACATTGTCAGTAAGTTAAAAATCAGCATAAAATGGCTTGTTGATGAGCAACGCAAAAATATGGTCACGGGTACCGACATTTTGGCCCAAGTCCCATTGGCCTTCTTTAAGCGTAAAAGTCTGATTCATTGACTTTAGAAGTCCTGTTATCGTTCGCAACGCTTAGACGGGTTGAAGCAAGCAAGCAAGGTTTTGGTCGTTGTTGCTTTTTAAATTGGTTCTGGGCGACAGGGCGTCAAGACTCATCCAATCTATTTCGCGCAGAGGTCATGTCATCTGTAGTGGTTGTAACATAACTGTGCAATCAGTATCTATTTAGGATGATTGCGGTGCACTCTGACCACTTGGTCTTCTTCCCAGCTGTTTCGCTCTTACGTATCTCTCATTCTCGATCATTCATCTCTCCAGGGGCAGAGGGTCTTTTTGCTTTGAATGGCGGTGTTCCCTATTTCTCCTGTCATATTTCGCACAGTTACATAACAGTGTGTAAACGCAGCCGATTCTCAGTTACTATTTTCAGAATTACTTAGCAATGTATTAAGTCTAATAGAGCGTTTGTATATTGCGTTAATATTATATTTAGCGTTAAGCTACTTTCGAATTTTTCAGTAAATTATTATATGGTAGAATTAAGTAAGTTTTTAAATTCATATTCTCTCACCAGCGACAGACTAAGCATAACCAAGTAGCTATGTCCTACAAATGTTTAATATCCGTGATCTCTCGCACTGTTCTGCTTGTACCATAACAGTGGGTTTATGGCAGTTTTTTAGTAGCCCTTCTGTGAGCTTCACGTTGTCCAAGCTCGTCCTAATTGATTTTAGAATGAAGCCATTGGCAGATATAGGAACTGGTGTTATACACACTGTCTTTAGCCGACATACCTGCTTCAGATCGATTGTCATCTTTTGATATTGTCTTACTTTCTCCACCTACGATTTTTGTTCGTTTTCATCCAATGAATCAGCAACGTAAATTATTCCAGCTGTCCTGTTATTGCGATCGAGGATTAAAATGTCCGAACGATTGAGATCAGTCGCAGGATCGAGATGTACGGCACGTTGGTCTTTTTCAAGCTCTTTCTCCGGTACCGATCGTAGGGGTCGTTTCTCGAACGAGACCTTTCTCAAGTGTCAATTATTGGTGCGAATGAGTGGGTGAGTGAGTGAGTGAGTGGGTGAGTGAATGAGAGAGTGCGTGCGTGCGTGGGTGTGACCTTAGGGACTCTGTGTTGCCAACTGATCAACTGAGTGTTAGCCAAAACGGAACAACCTGAGCAATCCGTTGCAACGATTCCGTTGTACTAGCGCACTTCGTGTATTTATCCAAGATGCTTTCCTTCATGATGTATTTCGCCTGTAATACTTCGTAAGCACCACTTAATCTTTTGTTGCAACGGTAAATGCTTTTGTTTCCGCGAACAGTCCTCCCTGTCGAAGACAAAAAGCGACTTTTCTACGTCTATTCCATCAGACGTGAGAGTAGCACCGTCACACGAATGAAAAACGTTTTTCTTTATCCATCACATTTGGATATCGCACTTCTCTTCTGTGCCGGATGATCGCTTTCATGTAACCTTGACGGCGTTTATCCTTTGTAGGCTTCTTCCATGGCTCTGTGTAAAGATGAATGTTTCGTCTGAAAGTATGCGAGAAGAATCTTTTCTTCTTTTTAGAGATCAGCAAAGCTCAGCGAACCATGGCTGTGCTTCCTTGGCAAATATAGCCATCCTACAGATGATTGCTCATGACCATGTGAAAATTCGTCAATGTTATCCTGCCCTTTTTTGATCAAGATGATTGAGAGAATTCTGGGACCATTTCAGGATTTCAAACGCATACAATAGCCTAGGTATTAACAGTCTTGATCTTATTTATAGAAAAAAGCTGTTTTTTTCAGGACCAACGGGAATATCTTGCTAGATGTCTTTATTGCATGTTTTTTACTTGCTTAAAGTCGACCAAAGAAGTTTCTACGGTTCCAGATATTTATGACATGCGTTCAGGCTTAATTCCTGAAGTTCTGTCTCGTCTTTGAAATCCGGGTTTATTGACTGCAGCGGCCCTGCACGTTTAAAGGCACAATTGCATATTTACCTCTCCAAATTCCATTTCGATTGACCTGCTATAGTTAGAACGAGCTCGAACTTGCATTTAAATTCTTTTCAGTTTCTGGCGTACAGTTGTAGGTCATCCATGTTGAAACGTTGGAAAATTCGTATTGTTACCCTTTTCGACAACTGAACTGCATCCTAAATTAATAATAACTTATTATGGAGGTTCAATATTAAGTAGAACTAAAGAGAACAGGCAGTCTCCCTGAAAGTTTTTTTGGCCTGCATTTTCTCGGTCTCGTACTTACGTGGATTTGTACTAACATACAGTTGAGTTCGCTATGAAGTGAGTCACCAAGGCAATGATATCGTTGTTCAACTTGTACATTCACATAACTTTCAGCAGCGAAGAATTAGATGCTGAGTCAAACGCTTTTTTATGATCAACCCATTCAAGTGAGATGCTAGTCTTACACTCAGAACTTGATTGGTAACAAGTGGATGCGTTATGAGCAGCTTGTTGAAACCTTGACTTCCTTGCCAGCGGCCATTTGTTTTTCTGTTAAGATGGCATTCGCAAGAAGATGCCATCTGATCTTCATCACCATTTCAAATGCCAAGAGCTTTAAGACTGTCGGTGGGCTAGTTATCGGCCAAACGCTCTTTGACTCTGTTGCGACCATGTGTTTAAGTAACAAATGTTGCTCCTTCAGTTAAGCCGCTTGGCGCGAGACTGGTATTTTCTAATATTGCCTCAACCTGTGATATCAGTACATTGTGCATGCATGTGAAATACATCCACAAGTAATTTTCGATGCCATCAACTCTAGGCGGTTTCCGGTTGAGCTTACTCAGTAGCTTCAACCATATCTTCAGGTTTGATCCGGTTAGATTGCATTATTCTGATGCTCCGCATGAGAATTACTACTTCCATTAGCCGTTTGGCTCCTGCGTCATGTTCGCATGGAAGTTCCCAGATTTTACTCCATTCTCTGTGCATCGCTGCTTGGTCCGGTGTTTTGGATTCCTGATTCAACGTTTCGAGCATCCAAAGAATTTTTTTATTATTGTTTCTGATCATATTGTTCCGGTATCTTCGTTTGATTGCCTTGTCATAAGGCTTAATTCTTTAGTGATTTTCTGTTTGGGAAATGTCGAACGTTCAGTAAAGCGAGGTAGGAGGTGTTTCTGGGACATCTGCAACCTCAAGTGCTTGCAATGAGTTTTAACTTTGAGACAACTTTTTTTCTTCCACGCATGGAATCTTTCAAGTAGCCTATTAAGACGCCACTTTCGGTATGCAGCTGTTTTATGTATTGACTGTATTTTATTAGGGTCACAATGATCTTACGTGCATGCCCAGGATGGTACAAACTTCAAATGCAGATGCATGGACAGGTGACACATTTCTTCCAAACTCTGAGTTTCTAGCAACTTCTTTTTGCCAACACCTTATTTGTTATTTTTGCGACGTTTATCGACCTGTAATTATACGGAATTTTTGGAATCTGTGGACGGTGGAGGTATTCCTTTTACTTTCATCCTGAAAGCAATAAAGATGCTTTCCACTAGCTTACAGCCCGTATCTTTCATCATTGTAGCTTTCTCATTGGCCTCCTCCATGTCTATAACTCCTTTATTGCTTGATGTTGCTCCTATTTCCACGTGTTCGTGTCTTCTCTTTTGGAAAGTTTGGCTTCATCCATTGCATCGTCAGTGTTATATTATCGATGGGCATAGTTTCGTGGTTCATTTCCTGTAAATCTCGTTCTTTATGTCCAATATCTGGTTTTCTGATAAGAACGTATGGTTGAAGATCACCCTAAATCGATCGGCCAGTCTCTGTTCAGTTGGTGTTGTTCCGGGACACATTTTCTTTCAGCTGGAATACATTATTTGATGTTAAACAGTCATTTCACCTCCGCACTCTGTAGCTCTTAGGTATACTCGGTCGGTTTTGCTTTTTTGCTCCATTTCATCCGAACGCTTTTGCTGATTATTAAGAGGTTCATGGGAATGTCTTTAAGACTTCGCTAAGGTTCCCTGTCCAGTATCTCGCTGATCGTTCTTTTCCTCGTTGTGGTAGCCGTACATAATGCTATTACTGGCAAACCTCCACCGCTGCCGTTTTCTGCCGACTCCACTGTATGCTGAGTGGCCATGACGACCCAAACCCCGTCACAAAGTCTGCGTCCCGGTCCAGCCCAGTTTATCCTGCGCGAATACCGGTGCAATATGACAGATTTTTGATTTCCTCATTCTTTTCTTCAAAATGGGTGGCAAACACTTGTGGCTACATTTTGTCTGGCCTCTCTACTGAAACCTGTTCAGCATGGGTGGCCTTACAAGAAGCCAAGTCTTTTTTTCGGCATAGCTTCCAGATTCATTCAAACTCGTAAGCCCCCACGGCCAATACATGGCTGTGATGACGGCAGGATCAGTAAAGATTATTATTTTTAGTGTTGCAAATTTATGTCGATTTCATCAGCGATAAATCAGCTTTAAAACTTACGAAGCAATCATTTGTCCACCGCGATCTGTGTATTATGTTATGTCTTCATTGAATGCCTTACGTTCGCGCTGTAGCCAAGGTAGACACTGTGGCCACTTTCTCCTATTTGTTTAATTCCCCCCCCCCCCAGGTCATAATCATAAGAATGTGTTCCTTCTATTTCTTCTGTCCGACTTGTTTCCGTCATCGGTCGTCGCCAGTACGTAAGTCGGCTTTGCGCCACTCTTCACCACGTTGTGCACACTGCTTCCATCTTTTCATTAACAGCACCATTGTTGAACGGAAGAGTCGTCGTATGTCTTCCATGAATCTGGCGTCCTCTTCAGCCTGAAGTAATCTATGGATCGTTTGAAAAGGGCTTCGAACAGGGTCATTCCTCCTTACCTTAGATGTTTCGGTTTTGTGCCATCTCTGACATGAGATCTGCCACCATTGATGTTCTTGAGTGTCTACAATACGTCGTCTGTGTAACTTCAAGAACAATTTCCGGACGACGATGGCAGCTTTCGGTTTACCACTACCTTCTAGGAGTAGAAGCTGTTAGGTGCTGGCAATCCTCATCGATGATTCTGCTGATACCTACTGTGAGGTTCAGCTGAGAAAGTTTGTCTGCAAAAGCTTCAGCATCGAATATTCGTCCAGTGGCCGGTGTTCATTGAGCCGTTCTAACACGATCTTCGTAAAAACCTCAATTGTGACGGTGAAGTTGAGTGATCTGCGGTCTGACTCCGTGCAGGCGACGCTTTCTCTGATCACAGACACATTTTATTACCTGCCTTGAAGTCTCTCGACACGTAGTCGATTTGGCTAAGAGTCGTTCGATTAGGGCTCCCCCAGCTCAGTGCTACTTCTCGGCTTTCTCAAACGTCATATTCATGATGGTGATTCCATGGTTGGCAGCACGAGAAGCAAGAAAATAGTTTTATTTGCAAGAATTCGAACGTTTCGATCGAATTAGCATTCGGTCTTCATCATGGAATGGTATGAGCCTTCAAAATAATTTATTTGTAATTCATATTCGTGGCGTTGAGGCGGTTATTTGTGGAAAATGCTACGAGGCAGCGGTAGCGTTCGTTTCGCTTTCCCGCTCTCCTCTTTTGACCCTGCGGATGAAACGCTGCCATGATTGTTCCCTTTCGTATTACAACGTTGAATTCTCTTTGAACAATTTTGAACATTGATGTCTTTTGCATTGCGCTTTCCAGTTCCTCGTACAATTGTTCCACTGTTTCCTCGTCCGGTTTATGACTCAGACTGTAAACTCTGATTATCTTCAGTGATTTTCTTTTCTCTCCATCTATCTATGTAGTGATCTCCAGGCTGCAAAATTACTCCGGATGCTTGAGGTCACAGCTGACAACGAGCGGTACTACCCTCTGGTGTACGATGAATCGTACATCCTTTGTCCGAGCTCGGTTTTTTTCGCTTTCCCAAGGAGTATTCGATCACCGTTGTTCTATTATGTGATAAAATCAGCGGATTTTCAGTTTTGCACAGATGATGCCAGAAACATCGTCAGTGAGGCAAAAATCGATGAGGGAATCTGATGACAGACTTCCGATGTCATGGATAGCCTGGAAGATGTTGATGAGGTCGTTGTGCCGTTTGTCAGCTGCGTGCTGACTCTCCCCGAGTCGTAAGTAATCCCAGTTTTAGGCAAGTGAGGTCGTGTACCACAGTACCGACAGTGGGACCTCACAATCAAAAATGAAATATCCTTTAATTCAGAGCGAAAGAACAGGAGCTAGTTGATGAGGCAGCCGGGAACCTACTGTGTGTAATTGGACTCTAATCAACCAAGCGCCAGAGCTCTAGAATTCTAAACCTGTGCGGGAGAAGCTACTCTACTCAGGTGTCAACTTCACATCGTATTCTCAGACCGGTGTTATTGTTCTGGTAGAACCTAATCTGGATGACAGAATCATTCCATGAAAGTCTGTCAGCGGAAGAGTGTCAATTCTCCGACTGAAGATACAGCAGATTACAGGTCTTTGCGCCTAAGTCAGCGAGAGTACGAGTCCTTTTCGGCGAAAAGTAGAAGGTGCCCTTTTCGAAGTGCCGTTTAGGAGGCTATCATTATGATTGGTGGTTTCGTTGGCATACCGGAACAGATACTGTAAATTGGAATGGCGTGATTCGAAATAACTGCTAAAGCGGTCTCAACAATAAGGGAATGAAGTTGTTACGTATTTGCGTAAACAACCGAACGTCTGTTGTGAATGCCATCTTCGAACATCGTGACGTCCATCAATACGTCTTGTATTGGGAGGCTTGTGCACAGAAGTCGAGAATCAATGTGATAATCATGTCATCTGACTGAGGACACTCTATGGTAGATGTTATCATTAACAAAGGCGCAAATCTGGCAACCGATCACCGCTTGTTTGTTGCCTTGATTAGATGAAAACGACGGGGTATCATTCGAAAAGCTGGCTGTAGACGCTGCCAGAAAATCAGATGGGTGACATTAACTTCCGCGGATGCGAGGGCAGTAATTGCAAGCGACATCGCAGAAGGTTTGAACGAATCTCATTGACGATGGTTGACGTGGAACCGAATGGGACGCTGTTTCACTACGACTTGGGACGCTGGGCACTGCCGTCGAATGCTTTGGTAGAAAACGGGTTGGCATGCCGCATCGAGGTCGGAATCGAACTTCTAGCGGATTCCATGGGTTCAACTGACCGTCATCGAGAGGAATGTATTTAATAGGGAGTTTGAAACAAAGAGCCTTCAGCTTGAATGCGGT
>UZAM01006632.1:57498-72388 GCA_900618415.1 Soboliphyme baturini
GCACAACTTGGACGTTTGACTCGAGTCCAGGCAGAACCGAGTTGTATCGTTGGGTTCTTCATTTTTAAAGTAGCAATGGAACCCGCGGTAGAAAAAATCGGTTGCTAGTCAACTATCGAATAAGTTTTAGTTATACCAATTAATTCCGTGTTTGTTTCCGTTTAAGCTCGGTACCTTCAAGATAGAGAAATTGTATTGGGAATGTCTTTCGTTGTGTAAACGAATAAACTTCGACAAAAGCGGACCGAAGGTTCTTAAGACTGCTGTTCGTTGTCTTAAAATCAGAAAAATGTTTTTGTGGCTGGACGTTATTTCGTTAATATTATCGTCAAAGTTAGCAGCATGACAAAGAATGTTAGCACAGAGAGCTTTGCTAATATATTACTTCTGGTACTATGACCCGTTTCTGAATAAAATGCGGAAAACTTAGTGCTTGTAAATTCGCTAATACGTTTCAGCAAGAAATTATCTATTCATTATCCTGCAACTCAATTTCTAATTTAAAACATACTGTAGTCAGTTGTTTTCATTGAAATGCTCGGTCGTTCGGTCGGTTGGTCTGACGGTTGAGGAAATGCGGTTGTCCCTGCCTGATTGCACTTTGTAAATGCCCCCTCTTCCGCTTTCGTCGGCACGTATCTAGCGTGATACTTATGCTGACGTTCTGGATTGTTTACGTTTCCTTTGGATTACTGTCTCGCCAGCAAACCTATGTGCGAGGACAAGGTGGTGGTCAAGGACTAAGGAGAGGGAAAATGGCGGCTGGTCATGTGTGGCGCGGAATGGGAGTTTCTGTCTGACCGATTCTGTTGACCTCGCATGCACGGCCGGCGCTGTTCCCTTCTGGACGCCGCCTCCGCCGCCGTCGTTGTCGACTGGCACTGCCAGCACGTGATCGACCTCCAGTGACCTAGTCTGCGTCCCCGACACAACGACAGACGGGCGGATGTTGTTCGGTGTGCAGAAAGCTGAGCTTGTTATTGTCTGGGTGGATGGACGACGGATAGCGACGTCCATCGGCTACTGGCTTGTTTACGTGGTACTGACTTGTAAACACGTCTGGAGAATGATTGCTGGCCAGTCTGTCTCTGTGTGCCATGCTCACTGTGTCTCTGAGCTGTTGGACTTTCAGTCAGCTGTGCCGTGCCCGGTGGTGCCGTCCTGTCCGTCGGTCGGTCGTCAGATTTAGACAGCGTCTTCTGCTGCGGCTGGCAACGGCAACGGCAGCGGCTCAGTGTAGCATTGGCGGTCGTGGTGGTCACTCGCTCGTCGGAGAGCTGAGCTCAGTTCGTCTTGTCGTCTCATCGTGCTTGGCTGTGTGGTGTCGTGGTGGCGGTGGCGGTGGTCACTCATTCAAGGTCGACCATCGATGGAATGGACAGTAGTAGTCGACGTCCACATACCATCGATCCGAACCTGACATGACCTCGGATACCCGCCCTGACCTGGCATTGCCCGCCGCATGGTTCAACCCGGCTCGACCCCCGTTAGACGTCGCCGTGCGGTCGTCGTCATCGTCGTTTCGTTTCTTCTAGTGTATGCTGTGCACCGTGCCGTGCCGCGCGACGCGCGCCTCCTCTCGTTCTCCTTCTCTATGTCTCACTCTACCCCTTCTGCGTTCTGATTCGTCGGCGGTTCTGCGCCCCGCCCGGCAACGTCGCCGCCACCGCACTGTTGCTCGCCTGCCTGCCGCACAGATCACAGCCGCCATGCGCAGGCGCGACGTCGCTGCCGCTCGCTTTTCGTCTGTCCGTCGTCCGTCCATCCGTCCATCACTTTTCCGGATGTTCTGCACGAGTCCTCCTCGACCGTTTGTCCAACCGATTACGACAGAGCGCCCACATTCGTTTTCCGCAGCACACCGTTGTTAACCCGTAGATCCGAACTTGTGTTAAGATTTCTGCAACGCTGGTTCGAATCATGGGTAGACGACGGTGCGTCTTTTCGACTTCCGTCGCAACATCTTCGATCGTAATCATGATATAATTTTGATTGTGGTAAGTGTTGTGTATATGTATGAATGACAGCAACACTTATTATAACGATTGAGTGACCGTTACTGACTTTGGATTGTCTGATTGACCGGATCTGTCTGATTGATTGTAGTTCAAATGTACGTATGTTCATTGTGTGATTCTCATCGTGGTCATCTACTGCATTATTGCACACGAATCGTGTGCTTTTGTAGGTTCACTCATCATAGAGCGAAAGAACTTGGGAACATATACGATGCCTGGAAGAATGATGCTCACCATCCACTGGCCGCGACAGACAACTCGATTTGTGTCACATCATCCGCGCTCCTATTTTTAGAACCTCCCCACGTCGCCTTCTTCGCACCATTCCATTTTATGTTATTAATCATCACTGCTTCTATCCGCTTTCAACTCCTTCCGCCCGCCACTATTGCGTCGATAGTTCTTCTCCCGTTGTTGGTCGGTCGGTCGGTCGGTCATCTGCGTCGTGCCATGTCGTACCAGGCACCACCGCGGCGCGACTACTCCCGTTTTCCCGCCAGCCGTCGCCGTCTGCTATCGATCGAGCGTGTGTCGCCACCGACTCATTCGTTGACGACGACGACGACGGTCGTTCGGGTTGTTTTTCTCTTTTCGCTTCTTGCAGGCTAACAAAGCTTGTCATTAACCACCGTAGTATCGATTTGTTCCATGACCAGAGGCTACCGCACACCACCACCCCGCACCTCTTCTCAATGACCTTTGCGTTCCGGTCGCCCACCCAACCGACATGTCGTAAACAGTAAACAACTCGTGACGCGCCTGCGAATCCCATCCGCGCACGTAGATTCTGGCTTCTGAAAAAGCCGAGAACGAGAAAGGTACGGCGCCGCAACGACGGAAAAACTCTTCAAGCACATGTTCCCACCTGCCAGGCACCAGCTTGGATATGCGCGCGTTTCTTTGCGAATTAGAAATCTCTAAAAGAGAAGTTGGCAGACAAGTAAAATGTGGCAATGATGGCAGAAGTGGCAGACCGCCCACGCACACTTTGCTTAGCGCTGACGCGCGGAGGACGGACGATGCACCTCGTCGTTGCCACCGCCACAGCACATATTGAATAAAAAACATGCATACGGGTAACACAGCGAATCGTAGCCAATAGCGAATTTTGATGATGCTTAGGTAAGCACGAGAGCGAGTAATTTTGGTCGACGACGATGTACGTTGTCGCTTGGCACCGTTGGTTGATTCATGAGTATTACAGCACAACGACATCTTATTCGATATTACATGTGGTATACACGCTTTCGATGCAAAACTAAGATTTTGGCTGATGTTACCAGCCCTTTTCAAATAAAAATAATTAATTATTATTAGGCTGCGGATGACATGGTAAAAAAGATTGACCGTCAGACGGAGGAAGTTTGTCTGGCTGCTTTTAACGTCGTCTCGTCTTCAGACAGACTGCTGCTGTTTCTGTCTGTTACGATGGAGGCGGTCGCATGCACCAGGCCCAGAAATAACGTTCATTTCGATTTTTTAAAAGAACTGCACAACGTACGATTGGAACGATCGTATCGACAGCAATGACTGCGGCGACAGCGTTTTGCGTCGCAGTCACCGTCTGATGCAGAAAGAACATCGACATCCAACGAAATGGCTTCGATAAAGAGCTGTCGCACTATGAATATTTATGCGAAATCACAGACTTAATAATTTCCTAAATACACTTAGCCGATAAAGCCGAAGCAATCGTTTTTAGTAACACAGCTAAATGAGGCTCATAGATGGAAGCATCATGTACATTAGTTTAATGAAAGGCAAAATTACATGTACCTAATTTCAAAACCACGTTGATGCTCTATCGAATAACTAAAAGGATTGTAGATATTGAATTTCTTCTTATTGAACTTCTTAATTCAGTGTATACACCGTAACTATGCTTTTCATCAATCACAGGTATTGTAATAATGCAGTTATAGTTTATAACGTTTCCGTGAACTTTCCTGAGTTTGATAACGTTTCCTCTAGACCCAAAGGAAACAGTTACGTATAGCGGGAAGTGTAAGTCTAGTATGGCCTACATAAACGCATTTTCAATGATACTATGATGAGCAAAATGGTCGTACCATTGTTTTGATCAGCCTTAGAACAAGTGTTTGAAAATGTAGAAGGAATGAAAATGGAGCACACTGATGCGAGCATGTGTGCTTTGTGCTTCTTCGATCCAGCCCAAATTGGGGTGAATGACTAGTAGCCGAAGTATAGGGAATTAAAGCGATGCATTCAATGGACATTTTGCTTCATATGTTTCTATTGAAATCAAGATTTTATAGGTTAATGTGCAATTCAGCTCATCAAATGAAATTTTCGAAGGTGCTATCGTTTGACTACCTAAATTGTAGCGATTATTGTACATCATCTTGTGCCTATTCTGAATTAAATGCGTTAATCGCTACAAGCTCAGCTCACAAAATACAATCGTGTTTGGACAGCATTCCTTGTAGGTCTTGTATGAGCGTCAGTTTTTGTCAGGAGCATCCTTTATCAAGAAATCACTCTTGTGGATGGTTTTAGTCGTCGCTCTACTAAGAATTAAAATTTACAGAATAGGACTAAGATTTGGTAGCTGTTGTGCTGATTTTCCTAACTCATGTTTCTTTAAGATATTTCAAAAACAGTTTCGAATGTCGCGCACGCTGCAGCCGGTTTCATCAGTGGTCCCCTGATGTTCTTTTCGCGCAAAGGATACATTTTAATCAATGGTTTGAAAGAGTGCCATTGTTTAATGCTCGAAAGCGTCCCTAGTTAGTTAGCACCGATGCAGCGTGTACGTTCTGTCGTGCTTTTACCCTCAGACGATCGGATATGGAGGGCCATGGAAAGAATTGCATTTCTTGCTCCAGTCGACGATGAATTCAACATCACCTACCGGTTTATGATGACATTCTAAGTCAGAGTAATTGAACAGATTAAGTTTTGTGTTTAATGTCAGCTATTTCGAAACTGTTCGATGGTGATTAGCTTTGACTAGCAATGAGATTCTTCAAATATATAGCGTTATATCGGTCACAATAATTGCATTTGGGCCAAATGTACTTCATAAATTTTTTTTTAAATTTTCATAACTTTTGTGACACCCAACCATTTGAACAGTAAATAGTGAACTATGCTACGATTGTTTAATAGTTGAAATAGCTTGGTGTTCTTACGTAATCATGTTAGTGCTCATGTTCAGTTGTGCTGAACTAACGTTTTTTAATGTAATACTAACACAGTGTGTTATTCTAAATTATGCAATATGAAAGAACAAAATGGCCATTTTCAAAATCGTCCGTTTCATCAGTAAATTGTGGTCGAGAGCCGAGCAGTCAACTTTATTAGGTCTAATGAAATTGCAGTTGCTGAGGTTCGAGGCCTCTACTCTGAGCATTATATCGCATTGTGTTTGAATTCTCTCGTGTGACATGGATGAATAAAATGGAAAAATTTCAAAACTGGAAATACTCTGCAGAGTTTGTCGTGACTCTTGCTACAAGGGTGCTGCAATGACAAACCATTCCTCGTGCAAGATTTTTAGTGAATCAGGCAGGTATGCGATGCATTGGCGTTCTTGTGATAGAATGCATTGTCGCTCATATATCGTGGACCGGTCGGCTGATGTCAGGTGACGCGCAGTACGTCATCTACCGACTGTTACCATTTGAATAAACAGTTGCGCTGTTTAGTCTAATGAGGAAACGACATGTAGGGTGTATAAAACTGGCCTTTCATGATTTCGTTTTTTTCCCATTTTTCATTGGAGCCACGTGGTGTGGTGGAGGGGGTCACAGTAAGCATAAACAATTTTTGTATTCAGTGAAAGCAGTTTGTTTTTCACGATTTTGTCAAGGGTCTTTTCATAGCTCTGAAATGCAAGGATTCTGCATTTTTGCGGTTTCTTCATGCTAATTCTCAACCCTTTTTTCCACTTGTAACAGTTAATAGAGTCGGTTGTCGCTTCTTGAACCCGTTACGAATGAGGAATAAATTAGGTTAAAGTTCGTTAGAAAAATGTTAATTTAAAGTAGTTCAGCCGTTATCTTATTTTATTGTTTGTCCAATCAATGTACCATGCCTTAAATTAATAAGACATGCACTATGTCATGTTATAATACAAATTTCGAATTTACGCGGTAAAGTCCTTCTGTACTTAAATAGACTTTTTAGCAGGTCACGACTGCGTGCTGTAACTACCATCTGTACTGCATTTAAACAAACCTATATCTACGCATTGACGAAGAACATGGTGTTCTAGAGCAGTTCAGGCTAACGAATATACTAGTTGCAAGGAGTCGATTGGATTATGTCATTTAATAGTCAGTGTGAACTTCCTTTAAATTAATTTGAAGTTTAAAAATAAATTACTGCTAAATGAAGCCTTCTCTCGAATGATTACAGAAACAGCAGCCAAATTCTAAAGCTGTGTGCCGTTCTTTTACGAACTTAACCTGTACTGATGATTGCGTAAATAATTAGCGAAATTACGAATGGAGGAAAACTGAGGTAAAAGAAAACTTTTTTGGTAGGACTCGGTTTTTCTAAAAACAAAGCGTAGATTTGTTGCTTCTTCTTTACCATTTCAATCCTCCATTAAGATCACTGCATAGAAATTTGAAATCCTGAAGGAACACCTTGGTAAATGGGTCAAGCATTTGAAAATTTGTTTATTTGGGCTGAACAATAAGTTTCACTCATTCCATAGCATAGAATTTTTTCTATATTCGCTTTTCGGTTCACCACCTCAACATCGACTCAGGAATGGTCTCTACGGTTTGACGTTTTGTGAAATTCCCGCCAGTATCGTCGTAGATAATTCTGATGGTGTATTTGAATGCTTATGTGTGTCATCTGGTTTTCTGAGTACTGTAGAGCAGACTGATGGAATGAACTTCCAAAGGAAGGATGATTTTTCTGCATAAGTGTAAACGATTTTGAAAAATAGAACTTTTTTATCGAGATACCGAAAAAGTGGAAATTTGGGTATGGTTGGCTTGCATTATCTTGCTAGTAAGCATCGATGATGCTTTAAACGTACACCACTTGTTTATGTTGTTCACAGAAAATGTTCTTGTAATAATAATCGGTGGCTCCTTCCCTTTTATAGACTACAAGAAACAAGCCGTTGTAATGAAATCCTGTTTTGTTTAAAATCTTAAAATATAATTTATTTCTGAACGTTTCTACAGCCCAAGACCGTAATACTTCGTAATCTCAATACTTCTTTTATTATTACTTAAGCGATTATAAGCATGCATACTGTTTGCGTGAATCTATTAAATTAAGTCCCGAAGTGTTAATAATGCCAAGTTCTACCGCCAATCTTACCTTGAATTTAAGCAGAATATTCTTGTACCTTTGATTTGCTGAACTTGATTGAGGCATCGCCGAATATCGCCCAGGGTTGCTTCAGCAAACAACTGTGCTTACAACACTGGCCTTCCCTGTTTTGGTCGTTTAGATTTAATGGGCATGTCGTCTTGCAGTTATTCGACAAGCGTTGCTGTTGAGATGTAAATTTATATTTTTTGGCTGCATCATAATTCGCAACATAACTTATTATTATGTTAACCGCTGCAACATAATTTGCAATTATCTAGTTTCAAGAAGTTCACACTCGATTTGAGTCTCATTTGTTCTGTTTCCCTTCGGAAGTAGTCAAATTTTCTTGCTCAGAGGCGGTGCCTTATACCGTGTAACATTTGGAATGGTTTCCGGACAACATGAGGCTGCTTCCGGTTTACCACTAGCTTCGAGGAGTAGAGAGTATTGTAGAAACTCATGCGGACCGGTTTCATGCGGGTAGATATTTTCCTGAAATCAAAGATTTAAACTAATAATATTCATCACCTGATAAGCTGTTCGCATACCCAAGCATGTTGAACAATGAACTCGTTAATTTAATATGTCATTTATTGAATTTCAACACTGTACTTTCCAAATTGACGCTATATACGATTATTTGTTTGTATCATCCGGCTCTTTGAAGTGTCAGAGATGAAGGAAAGAATGGTACTTATGGCTGAGGTTCTTTGCACTTCGGATTTCAGGATAATCCGATACGACGTTCCAATGCTTAGCAAGTTGTGTGTTGTTGAGGTTCGTTAGTACCTGCCTTTTCAGTCGCATTGCAGCATCTCAGCGTTTGCTAAAGCTGTGCAGAAAAATGGTACTTTCTGCATTCAGCAGAAACATATGTATGCGAATAGCTGCGAAAAAATTATTGCATAATTTTTATAGACAGTAAAGTACGATAGTCTAGTGGAGGAGAATCCTTTATGGCAAAAACTGTACGGAGTGTCCCCGATTTTTTGTACAACGTACCGGAATAACGATACTCCCTTCTACAGAGAAATTGCAAAAGTATCAAACTACAAACTTTATGTCAAATATATAGGTGTAAACTGAGAACGGTATTGTTGCGTTCATGAACTTGACGGGTAGTGTTGAGGCAGCGGTTATTCTGACCTAGATTATCTTATGGTGATATTTAACAATAATGGTTACGCTGTATCGTTGTACACGCGAATTAACAAGGGACATGCTCAAGCCTTAGGCGTAGCAGTTCACTTAAAAATTTTTCTACGACCCACTGTTTCGTGAGAGTAACCTTTGTCAGGTAAAACTACCAGCTGGCAGATTGTTCATTTAGAGCGTCAAATTGGAGCAGCTTACAATTTAAGAAACCCTTACCGGAATTGGCAATGACAACAGACTTATAGAAATTTGTGTGAATGATTGCTCTTTAGCCTAAAACGGATAGTTGTTGCTGGTTTAGTCAAAAATGCACTAAGAAACATACGCAGAATTTAAGCATAAGAAACGAGATTACAGCGATGCCTAGATATGAGTGAAATCTTCTGCTGAATGATCAGACAAAAGCCCACCTGACAAAAGGGAACAACTATGTATGAATGAATTTTCCATTTAATCAGAGGTTTGGATTGAATCATCACACTTTCTGCATAGCTTGTCAAGGATGCCTTTGTTACATTGGGTTGGGTAACTTTATTCAACTGGAGTTCATTCATAATCAGTTGCTGCATAATATGACGGGCTGTTAGCAGAAGCAATATCTTCTTTCGCAATCATCATGATGGCTGGCATATCGACATTGGAATCAGAGTAGCTGTTTACTTAGACTTAGAACTTTTGTCTAAGTAAATTTTTGCATCGGAGCTGATCTGCCGCGACCGGAAAGGAGAAGCGGCGATGGAAGATGAAGATAAAGAGCTGATTTATCAAGTGAACGCAGATATGGATATCGATGCTCGTAAACCTTGGGCTGAGAGATTTAATTTCTGTAGGAAGTACGCTATGGATGCCGAAGATCAAGAGAAGCAAACACATAACGGCACTTGTTTTCTGCACCAAAAATACTCTCACGGTATGATGCCTACTTGTATGAAGGACAGTTTTTTTTTGAAGGAGTGACTGATATTGAGTCTCTTCTCTGACGGTGAGATTGTAGCGCATAAGACTGAACAATAACCACAGGTACAAAGGTGCGATTAGAACGAAGACAACCCTCACAATAGATTATAATATATGAAATCACCGGATTTCTGCTATGCAACAGCTAGTTTATGATAGGTGAAAAACGTTGTATTTCATTATTGCAACGTAAAAATGTAGTGCATGCTAAAGTACATAAAAGCTGTCGTTCGATCATGGTTTCATCGTAATTGTCGGCGGTGATGATGTTAAAGATATAGCTGTCGTAAGGGTCACATTCTAGCTGTTCGAAAATCACGCTACTCACAATGGCAATGTCTTTAAGATCGTTAAAAAAGAAAACTAACTTTCTAACTCGAATGTAAACGATGGAGGATGATAAACCGGCCAAAATTTGGCAAGAGACAAATTAGCGAGATTCCAATGAATGCATTGTTAATTGAAAAGGAGTTGAGTACAACAACTAGAATGGTAACTATTTGTTCTTGTTCTGAGAAAAAACTTGACGTTGCCTCGATCCATGTGAAATGAAGTACTTAGTAGAAACCGAAAGTCCAAGAAGTCGCCAAAACAAAGTATGCATGACTCGGTGGGTCTTTCATTTGTACATTTTCAATACAATGACGCTTGTTGGTTGCATGATAGGCCGCGAAAGCTGCAAAAAAATGCGTGGAAATACATCTGATAGACTGAGCTCTTCAGTGGCAGATTATTTGCAGCCAGCAAAGATGATCATCAAATGTTGCCTTAATTTGAAGAACTTTTCATCTGCAGGGTCACGTACCTCACTAACTTGCAGGGGAAAACCATGAGTTCGAATTCTTACCGTGTAACTCGTCCTTCATCCATCTGACGTATGTAGATGAGTGCCACTCTGTTGAAAAGGATTGAAGAGAGTAGAGGGACATCTGCATTAAAAGTTGCCTTCAAAATCAGATTCGGTTCTCCGGGCTGAAAATTCTATGACGTTGACCAGTGATTATAAAAATACAGG
The DNA here is from genome assembly GCA_900618415.1 of Soboliphyme baturini. Classification (NCBI taxonomy): domain Eukaryota; kingdom Metazoa; phylum Nematoda; class Enoplea; order Dioctophymatida; family Soboliphymatidae; genus Soboliphyme; species Soboliphyme baturini. Next base: position 67,945 of record UZAM01006632.1, read on the forward strand.
TATTACAAGTCATAGCTGTATACAAAACTGCAGCATCCGAACAGAATACGGCACCAGAGGTGAATATTGTAGCTTGCCGTTCTTCTTTATGCTAATCTCGCAATTATCCAAGTTACAGGGCGATTCAGTCGTTGAAAATTATAAAACCGAATGAGACGACCAAATCAGGCATGAATCTGTTCAACGGCCTTATAAGTGACCCGTAATTTCCGGCATATCCCTATGCACCAGGCTACATGAACTTCTTGCAGAAGCATATAACCACTAATAAACTGGGACAGCTGCCCCTATTTATGAAAAGCAGACAGAGACTGCAACAACCATCGATCCATCTTTTGTTGCATAGCTTTATCAGACAGAGTTATACTGCCTTTCGTTTTCTTAATTTGCATAGAATGAATCAAGAAACGCATCAAAGGAGCGAAAACTGTCGTAATTATGACTACCTGACTAAATTGTACACTTGCTGCAGACGGTTTCTTTGTTCCGCATTACAGAATTCATCTCAGCATGTTGAAAAAAGTGCAGTTGCTGGAATAAGAATCTGTTCAGGCAAATCTACTCCTCATTGAAAGTTCATACCCATTCGGTAAAAATGGCTAATAACAATAGAAGTCTTCTTACTTAGTGAGTGCAAGTATAAAGATTGTATGTGGAAGTCGAAATGTCTTGATCAAGGAATATGATCAACCATAGAACTAAGTATCGTCAGGTTTGAATAATGTTATTACTGTCAAAATTCGATACTTTAATAGAGTCGTCGCATTTTTTGTAACTCGAGTCATTGAGCTTGAAAAGTTGTACCCGTAGGAACTGAATCGAGATGAACTATAAAAAATATATATTCTAAATCAACGTTTTGTCTAAATATAGACTCTCATGGTGCTTAAATAATTTCATTCCAAATATCATGTAAACCTTACATGAGATTAATATTTTAAACTGAACGCAATGCTTACTAAAGTGATTAAATCATTTATCACTTACTTCATTTAATTAAACCTATGAGCTATTACTTTCCAAACCAATCGGCCGAAGACCTCGAATGCAGGCAAGAATAACCTAGGTCAAATGCCTGGAAGAACTCTTCTTCAGACTCGGGTTATCTGCTGCTGAAGCTCTTATGCTAGCACAGGATCGGGAACGCGAATGACATTGTCTGACGCGTCTGCTATCGCTACCTTAAAGGATGGCGGCCACCCGAAACTGGCTGACATTAAAATTACTTGATTAATCGAAGCCCGAGTAGATCGATGCCTTTCCAGATGTCATCTACGTTTGTTCAAAAGAACGCCTTATTCGTTCAATCTGGCTGCTTCGAGAATTTTAATCTCGACTGCGGGGTAATTAAGATGGACGATAAAATGTTCCTAATTGGTTATATTTCATTCCCGTAATATATTTCAATTATTTATATTTGATTTTAACTGAATTCATTAATTGACTCATTCCTTCAAAGGGTAACGCACTAAATCTAAAAGAACTATTCATGAAGACATATATATCTGATCCCAATTTCCTTCATCTCTTCGCGACCTCACCAAATACACTTGCAGTCAGCAGCAACAGCGAGTAATTCGAGCATATGGAAAAATTAAGATTACCTATCATGTGGAAACTTATTACTGGCAAATGTCTCATTTTTTCACTTTTCAACTCCCTGAGATTCAGAATTAAATGATTCTCTAAGTGATAAATTATTCATTATCTCTCTACATTATTTTCTTACGTTAATGTTATACAATCCGTGTTTCTCATTTGTGTTTAGTACGATTTTTAGAGTATGATTTAAGTGCTACTATATTTATCTCCATATTAATCTTCGACTTCAGGTTATTTACCGCCAAGATGAGTCTGATTTCTTTAAAGTTCAATTGTGATGGTACCCTCAATACTTTCTCGCAGATTTTGCTTCCTTTCCCCGGTCAGAGTTGTTTTAAGAAGTTCGATAAATTCCATTATTAAAGCAGTATTCCATAGCAGTGTGTTGGATTTATGCCATAGTTATACTCGTACTTCGCTGGACTCAGGCGACCCGACGCCTTATTCGTTGCCCACCCTATATTCGTTGAGGGGTATTTATCGTTTTGTTTTCTGTTCACAATGTAGGATTTAAATCGGTGACATTTCATTTTTTCATAAAATATCTAAATATTGCGTATTCCGTGTTCCCAATACATTTGAGACATTACTGAACATGGAAGGTCAAGTCGAAAAGTACCTCTACTGACATGGTAGGCTAGTTTCGAAACAAAGCAGATGCTTAGCGCTATTCACTGTCATAACAGTAGAGGTGCGATGCTCCATTAAATTCTCTGTGAGATAAAGCTTAAAAAATGAGTCGTTTTCATTTCTTCCAGTCAGAGTATTGCTGGACTCTCTTTAATAGACTTTCTTTAATGGCATCATGAGATCTATTAGGCTCCAATTTCAACGGTTTTTTTAGGGAATCGTAACAGCGGTTCAAGTTACCGTCTATGCAGAAAAATGAATGCACTTCATTGCTTTCCATATTGTCACGATGTTTGCATTTTTGTTAGTATCTACTTCAAGCAACGTGAACACTGGTTTATTTTTATGTTTTGCACATTTTAAAGGTCAGCTACCTCCTCTAAATAACTTTTTGGCGTTCGGAATGTTTTGTGAATGCTACAAATTTATGGTCACCGGTGGAACTGTGGCAGAAGATCGGCTTCAACTTTCAGAGATGGCTGGCTAAATCGCGGAAAAACATAAAATTTCTTTCAACTGCCCATTCCATTAAGCAAGGAATCCAGCCGACGTTCTGCTGTTGCAGCCGGCTTTGAAACGAATGACGAGTCGTTGAAATTGAGTTGAATGACGAGCAACAGGGATATTATGGTATTCTGGTATGATCGTACTGAAATGAAAGAGAGACATCACCATGCTGCCTGACGCAAACGCCTCTTTGGGCTATAATTATCCTTGATCCCTCTGATAGCCGTCTATCCAATGCGGTAATTAGCACAAACTGTAAATCTAAAACATTTGCTAGTTGCCTATCGTGCAAACGTCCCGCTTTTATCAGCAACCGGGCTAACCTATTTTACCATTGGTGCAAAATGGAAAAATGTATGACAAAAGTTAGCAAGTACAGTCTGACAGAATTATTGTACTCTATCATGTATACAATATGGTGAGTAATTCTTCAAGCGTGCGAAGAGACGAGTAATTCTAGCATTTCTAATGAGCACTGCCGTCACGAATGACATGCATCAAGATTGATATGACCTGTAATTTTTTTGCATCTATCATTATTTGTTTTTCAGTAAAAAATGAAAATGAAAATCTGGCGTTGGAACCTTCGATCTCATTCAAATCGGACGTGAGGAAGGAAAACTCAGAGGTCTGTGGCGACACAGAAAGGTTGGGTTGTGCTGATCAGATCAGAAGAGCAATGCTGACAGTTGCCCGATGCTTCGCTGATAGCTAAATGGTACTTTCCCATGGTGTTTAAGTATGGCTGTTAACTTTGGTGTGCCGCAACTTCTTCAGATCGAAGGTCAACCCATACGAGAATGATTGCTCTTCTTGCAGTGACGTAAGTTTCCATAGAAATGAAATAACACGACTACTCGTTTCAGCGCTGCTGTGGTAATCTGTCCGCTTGATGCGAAGAAATGGTTCAGACATTTAAGTTGATTGAATGCATCTTTACGGTGCCCTCCTTTAGTAGCAGCGGTACACATGTGCATTTCAGTAAATGGAGCTCTCGAGCGATCCTATGGCCGCTATTAGATATACGACAGTAATCCCGCAATCGTGGCAGTCAAACCAATCCTGCTTAACGTTTCTGATTTGAATCGCCCTAGACGCACTATTTGCTGTCGAAATAAATTAATTAATATACGGTTTTCACAGTCTCGTTTTCAGCAACAACTACCAGTTGTACCTTTGCTGATCGTTACAACGGGCAGATTCATTCACTTACGTGCTTCACCTTCTGGCAACCCGCTGAGTCCGTAGTTACTACTTATCATAGCAGTAAACTTGACTTGAGATGGGTCAAGGAATTTTTAACCTTAAGAGGGGCTCTCATAAAACCTTATGACCCTGCCATTCGCCCTTCTGGTATGACTACGTCAGAGCACAACGATTTCGCCGTTGTTTACAAGTTAACCTCCTGCTACCTCTTCGTTGTTGGTTGCACCTAACTAACGTTGGGTGAATCCTTTGCTCAACGGGACGAGCGTCTAAGAATCTGTTTCTTTTTCAGGTTTAAAATTTGCCACCTCCTGAGTTCGAAGCCGAGCTGTTGATCAGTTTGTCAAAACACGCCCCATAGGTTTCTTTTGAAATTCTCTCTTCTCTGGATGACGCCAGATCGAACTGGCTGCACCCAATGCAACTTGCCTGCTGTCCTGATCACTCGCCGGCAGCAAAACCACGTGTATGGTGGTGGCACTACGTATCGCGCTGTCGC
>UZAM01006633.1:51488-62675 GCA_900618415.1 Soboliphyme baturini
TAATTTAGACGTCAGTGTAAACAAGTGGTCGGCCAGCCGAGTTGCGGGAAAGCGTTACATTCGTTCGCCTCATTGCACTACCCACCCAGGTGGCTATCGACCGCGGCGGCAGTCGGCGTCCGTCGTTCGTTTCTTGTCGCGACAGCGGATCTGCCGTCGTCGCCACCACCACCACCACCAGCGATTAATTTTATTAATTCCAAACACCAGACAGCGCGGTCGCTCGACGATAGAGTCGGACTCGGATTTGGATTCGGACTCGGACTCGGATTCGGACTCGCCGGCCACCCAGGCAACAGTGCCTCTGAGACCTCCGCCGTCGACCACCCTGAAAATTGGCCAAGGAAATGCATTGCGTTGTTGCCACCGATTGCTGGTTCGGATGAAACCTTCTGGCCGGCACGCCAACCGCGCCTCTCCAAGCAAAGTGAGCATCTCTAACATCAGAGTAAGGTGATGTTTCGCAGTTTGCACTGACGCCTCGGCTGCTTCGATCGAAACTTGCATTTGGCATACGATCGAACAGATGTGCAAACGAGGTGTTGTCAGCGAGATGTGTTTTTGTTGCGCCGGAGCCGGTTATCGTCGCCGCCATCGCCACCGCCACCGCCACCCAACCAACAACAAGATTTTCCCTCTACCGTCGTTTCAGTCCGGTAGTGTGACTCACTCGGTTCTGTTTGTTGCTTTCAGTTGGTCGTTTCATACCCAACCCATAGCACCCAGTCATACTGTCACGGAAGCGGACGGAACATCGACCTATTTTGAAGGTCCCCGGAGAAACGAGTTGTGTATATTATGGTGACCACTGGGGTCGAAAACTAGCTATTGACAGTAAATCCCGGAGTTCATCTGTATGTCCATTTCGATTTACTCCCGATCGTTGATTACAAAAACAAAGGCCTAGACTTGGAACCAGGGTTTAGAGCATCTCAAGGAACAGACTTACACAGTCGATCGAGTCCGGCTCTCGGACGCACCGTCTTGCTTGTTACGGTGGCAGTAACGTAGTGCTTACGGTGCTGAAACCAAAAATAGAACGTAGCACAATGACACATCACAGACTTGCTTTGCATACTCGTAACGAGTTTGCTTGAAACTCGTTTTTACAGGCAACCGTAATAGTGAAGCCATGAGTGGATTTGTTTTTTATTTGATAACTATCGATAAGTTGTAATTGTCTGCTAATACCCCTCTCTTTCTTCAATGCAAGTGGATTGAGTTATCTAAAATATATTTGTAGAGCGCGTCATGGCTGTCTCTTACGATTCTCTAGAAGAGTCTATCGATTTGTGAAGAATGATTCAAGTTTGCAGCAAATTTTTTCAAGTGCACTTATTAGTGACGTTTTGTTCGAGGCGCAGGGCAATTGTGAAACACTGTCTCAACGTTCCAGAAAAATTAGTAGCATTAGTTGTAAACAAAGTCATGTCATGTCATTGCCGCGCAGTGGGTGACTGTAGTGTGATGCGTCTCATTCGATAGCCAGCAAAACGGAAAACCACCAGAAAGCCATTGTTTAGCAACAGCGTCATGTTGCAACGAAACAGGCATCGGCAATCATCGGCTTAAGACGTGAACGCATCACAGTATTCTGACTGGCTGATCCCATGCTTTAAGAAACGTTGCATAATTAATTCATAGCATGACTAAAGGGTGTACAGTTAATGTCTGAGAGTATTCAGTTACTAAGCAGAAGCCATGCTTCATTATCTCGGATGTGTTCCACATGATTGATAGACATCAAGTGATTTCAGGATCACGTAAAACACATTGTATTGACAGAGAATACTCTCCCTATCCACGACGGTAAAGTTCGAAGCGTATCATCAGCTGAGAACCGATTACTTAGCTAAATCACATGTCACAAGTTTATCAGAGGTTTTCTAACTTCACCTGAAAGAACTCTGGAAATAGAAGGATGTTGTGGTATCCCACAAGAAAGGACAGATACGTTGCTCTGCATTTCTCCAACAGCGTACTGAAAGAGCACATCGTGTGTTGTCGAACTTAAAATTAAAACTGTTATTATATTAAATTTTAAACGGTATTCAGTTTAATATTTAATTAATGGCTTTCCATTGTGGTTGATCAAAAGTCAGCAATTTCGCATCAGGGCGGTCTTTGTATTTGGTAGCGAAAGGGACCGTTTAAGCAGGCCAGGGCTGAATTGCATTACAACTAATACAGTGCATGAATGCTAAAACACATTTCTGTGTCGTGCCGAACAAAAGCACGATCGAGTACCAACTAATATGCACCGATTCGTATTCACAGCAGAAACAGTTCATAATTGGTTTACGAGCAAGAACTGGATTTCGGTATTGCCTGTCAGCGAGATATGTATGTGCCCGTATAGGATATCATGCAGATCCGGAGAGCTGTGTATTTGCATTATTATTAGTTCATATTCGAACGTGTTTTTATTCCTACCAGCACAGTGATGCAAATGTGCATCTTAGTTTCCGTAATACCGCGGAGTGTAGCCCCCCAAGAGATACCGAAGGCGATTAGGAGCTTGTAAATGGGGAGACAGCTCCCGCCAAATCCGGAAAAGAGATTCCCACATGCTATGTTGCTCGTCAGTTGGCTGTCGCTAGTCAACAGAGAGCGTCATGAATGAGTACAAGATGTTCATGGCATAATAGAACTGCATGGCGGAATATGCAAAACTGGCACAAACGTCGCAGCCGTCCAAGGTTTTCACTTTCCTCCTTTATAAATGAGCCTGTTGAAACGAAATGGCTTTTAGGAGGTATTTTCACTGCTGTGTTTTCGTACTGTATCGAATCTAAACCGGTCATTCATCGCATTTCGTACCAGTACGATTTGGCGAGCAAATGGTACAGTACACGTAATGATTGGTGAAACCATCCTTGCGGTATCAATGTAACAGACGACATGTCAGATGAAAAGAAGAGTTGTGCCAAATGGTTACCACCAGCACAATTAAAAGAGATTGGCATGCCAATAATGAAATTACTTTTTTCATTTCCGTTTTACAAAAACTTTTGCGTGTTTTCCTGCTCAAAGCACAAAATAGATTTGTAATTCTTGAAGTTTTGCTGGCACATGCTTCTTCGTATTTAACGAGCATTACTTTTGCCTTGTTCCGATTCCAAATTCGTCTGCGTCATGCGATTTCTCGCCACAAGCTTCCATACGTCTCTTTCAGAGCATTGTTCCATCTACGAGCCCAGGTCTTCGAACTTGGCTCTTGCAGGCTATTCGGTATCAATATGTCGCTGTTGAAGACCATTGGCAATCCGATAATCCTGTGATTTGGCCTGCCAACTGTTACATTCATTTTTTAAACTGAATCAACATCATATCCTTCATTCCCGTGCATCGTCTCATTTTCAGTCTGCAGCATCTTCCTGGCGTTAATTCACGGCGTCCTTCTTTCCGTGCCAGCTGCTGCACCGGCGAACGATTCCTCATCATTTTTCGTTAATACTAGGTCATCCTTACTGAGCTCTTGGCAATAACGTGTTTTCATACAGTACATACTGACAACAATGGGAAATATATTATTTACAAGAATTTGGGCGTTTCCTTTCAGGGATTTCTGAAGATATATAATTAAAATAAAAATTTACGAACTGCCTTCCCTTGTATTTTGAAGGCACGAAAGAGAAAATTGAAAAATCGTTAAATAGATTGGTACTAACGAATCCTAACAGCATTCTTCTAGTAGTTACTTGCACCACACGAAGAGTTTAACAAAACGCATGGCATGTAATATGCTACGTATTAAAATGCACTTTATTTATTCAGAACGATTCGAACAGTCCCTGACTATTCTTCTTCGGCATTATCAGTATTTTACGTCGTTAATCCTTGGGACATTAAGTCTCAGCGATAAATTATTGCACCTCGTAAGCACTCAGCGAAGGATGGCGGTCGAAACATTCAGGCATGCAATGGTATATTATAGACATGATTCGCTAGAGAGCAACTAACAGTAGGAAGCTTCACGGAAACATATGCGGATTCCCAATTGAAACGGGAATTTGACGGGGTTACGCAATATCACCGGTTATTTACAGTAGGCCCAAGAGAGGTTTTCAAGACAGAACATTCGGAAAATCAACGGCTGAAGAGAAATGGACACTACTTAAGGCACCTGCGGTTTACCGACGCTAATTTGACGTTATCATAGTTATCAGAAGTCTAAAAAAGAATCCAAGAGCTGAATGACACCAGCATCAAAGAAGGACCGAAAATAGACCCGAAGAAGACTCGGCTCATCGTCGACAAATACGTGCCATGCGACCTGTTGAGGTCAGTGGGCTCAGACTTGTGCAAGTGCAAAACCATGGCTCTCTGGAACAGCCGTCTTTACCACAGGGAACCGACTCTGCGGGTTCAGTATAAGAGTAAAAATGGTATGGGAGTCTTTCAGAAGGTAGAAAATGCTCTTGTGTTCGAAATGGAAAGTTTTGTTTCGACGATATGAGCAATACTTGCTTTCATTGCTAACCAGTGGATACGAAACCTGGATGTTAAGCCTGAAATTTATTCATAACTGCAGACTGCGCCACGCAACATGGGAATGTGTCTGTGTGGAAATTTCTGCAAACAATGGGAAAACGACAGAAACGAGTGACAGCTCAAAAAGAAGTTTGCCATGTCTTTCCTCAGTAAAGAAGTCAAATTGGCCGAAATCCCTGGACCAGACAAACATCAGACTGTTATCCATGATATAGTAAAAGACCCGTGGGAAAATCTCCAGATGTATGATACGATGAAACGAAACGAAGAAGTTGAAGACGAATAAATATCAAAGAGAACAGCAGTTGCAACAAAATCTTGTAATGGCCTTCATTCAATAATGGACCGAAAAAGACTGATGATGAGAAAATCGTCATATTTGTGAAAAATGTATGTTCTGCCGTATGTTGCAGACTAATGATCATGCAAGTTCGAAATTATTTCTCAGATCTTCACTTTCGTACCTCCTTTATCATGTTCTCATCGGTGGGGGGGGGTTCTCCTGCTTTCGATTTCAGGTTGAATGTTAAGCGCAGCAGCGTGATGCCAATGTGCGTTGGTCAACTGTAGCGGAGCGTATTCTAAGCTGAGAGTTTGCTACGAGTACATGCATTACGGGACATAGTGCTCGTGTGTAAGTTACGTGTGACTCAAAAATATTTGCCAAAACAGTCGATTCGGTCCATTTATTTCTGCAAAAACTTAAGTCAAAAAATATCCATTAGTTATCAGTGCTAAAACCGCCTTGATTCCGATTTTATGAGTTATATTGGTTGACGCAGAAAGTCACGGACATCTTCGAAACTTTGAAATAATTGACGCATTCCCGCTGAGGATTCTCTTCTTCACTGTCTGGGTGGCAGAATGTAGTCATTTTCGATCGATGTTCGCCTCTAAAACTTTTCTCTCTGATCCATTACTAGTAATTTTTCTCTCTTTCCCTGTCAAACATGTTTGTTAACGCCGTGTTGTCTGTTCTGTTTTATGTATATATTCTGTTTTACGTCCGTGAATCGGCAGAGGGTAGACGTCACAAAGAAAAAATTTCATTGTTCTTTCAAAACTGATAAGAACAGTGTGCCGTACTGAATCTTTCCGGCAGACACTACGGTCAGAGTATCACATGACTACTAGTATCAGGTTACACAGAATTGCTTTCAACGGATAAAGGAGCGGCGTAAACCTCGGTTGCCTACTGTAATTTCCGTTATGTTGAATTGTCCACGTAATGATATCACATCCGTTACAATGAAAATCCTCTTCAGTTCCTTGCATACACTGAAAAAAAGGCGGACATGTTTAAACCTAATGAGCCACTTATCATCGCTGACGTTGAATTCCACCGTGAGCCAACAGAGTGCTGTACAAACTGTGGAAGAGACAGTGGCCGAAGTTGGCGGTAGACATTCCGCGTGGTCGAGGCAGGTGGGAAGCAGCGGTCTGTGTGTTATATGGTGCGCTTGCCATCATCATCGTTTGCATTCCTGCAAACCTTCTATCAGCTTAAGAACGGTAATATTGTGACATCGCTGCCCATCCCCTTATTATATTAAGAGCTGTTGGCTGCATGGATGAAGGAACGATTTCTCGCAACAACAGATCTCCATTTAGCTTCACTCGCACTGTGATGGGCTGATGATTGATCTTTCGCCTTCATGCTTGGGTTGCTACCTCAACAGTTGACGAACCGATGAGGTTTCATCGACCCCTGTCAGTCGTCTGTTTTGCAACATCTTCGATAGGTCGGTGATCCGTGACAAGACGTTGTCCTTCGTTATGTATTGGTTCCACTTTATTTTCAACAACCGCGCAGCCAGCGTTGTTGTAGGCTGTCGGATTGATGTTAATGTGCCCTTGAGTGCAACCGTTTCCAGCCTGTAGAATAGGGCTCGTGTGAAAGTAATCTGGGATGCCACTAAAGCCGGACTGAACCAGTAATTGTCGCAAACCAACAATTTCAAGGCGTTCAAAAGCCTTTCTCAGATGCTGCAGCACCTCAGAATACCGGGCTATGTGTCTTTGTCATATGGGATCCCGCAGTCATTGCTCAATCTTCTCCAAATAGACACTGAGGCTAGATTTTAGGGAGTATTCCTTGTCCTAGATCGAAAATGTCACATATTATCAAATTTACATGTTCTGTGTAATCGTTTCAAACGAAGTACCAACAGAGAACATCTGCCATTCGAAGGCTGAGTAAATTTTTAGCTATTGAACAAATTGTTAGAAATAGATGACTGCCAAGTTCTCGAATTAAAGGTACATTGCCACAAACTTGCTTGCTTGCAACGTTCATCCTGACTATGTAGTTGTAGTTTTTTGATTGATGTCTATCGCGTGTTGTTTCTCACTTGAATAAAAGGTGAGCGATTGAAATCTCATTCCGAATCAATTGATTAAGCAAAGAAAAATTGTTTTTCTGTTTGTTGTTCGACAGCGGCACAACGTCTAGTTTCATTAGGTACGAGTAAAGCCAAGAGCGCACAAGAATAAGGATAGGTGTGGACACCAAACATTGGGTAGAGAAGAAAAGCTGCTCCAATTTCTAGGGCCACGTCTTTTGGCAAAGGCTTTGGCCAGCATTTCAAACTGAGAACGTCAGTTTGCTTTTGGTGAGCAGAAACAATTTCAAGGATTTTTGACTGAGACGCTTCCGGGAGGGAACCCAGTCCATTTGAAGAAAATGTTTTTCGATTCATACTACGTCGCGTCTCTGCTTGAAGGCGAACAATCTGCCAAGATTGAGCTGATCGTGTGGGGAGGGGGCTTGCTGCTGTTTTACGTAGAAGAAATGCAGTGCTCGGATGTACTTTCTAAACTATGCAAAGTCAAGAAGAATTCTGTGATCTGCAACATGGTTGATTAAGGAATGTACTCTCTCTAATCTTGCCTTACTCTAGGTTGTTCAAGTTCGTTATTTGAACCTTCAGAGCAATATTCTTAGACCAGAATGAAACTCTAATCCTGAATAAAGCAAAAATGTATGTGTAATTTGATACACATGACCTGTGTTTCGTTTGCGTTGATTGTTGATAGAGATAGGATTGATTATTCAGTAGAAAGTCAGACCCGGGTAGACATAACATGGGTTCAATGAATTCCGGCCAGGTCAACTAGCTACTACAAGACATCAGGACTACAAGACGATATTTTTTCATGAATAACACATATGAGGACCGAGGAAGATGAAGCCATATGGAGGATATCACAAAACGGTTGAAACTGACGGTCAATAGAAAAGGTGTGACTTTAAATACCGTATGCCATATGAACAGGAGACAGCGTTTGTTTTCTAATTCTTCGTAATGGCAGTTTCTGTTTGATGTCCAGCATGTGCATGTGTATGTAAGTGTGTAATGTTTAATAAATTCAATGACGGTTACCTTGCAGCAATATATAACTGAACCTTAGAATAAACAGAAGTGGCGCAGTGGGCGAATCGCTTGCGATGAACTTTATAACTGCCAGGATAAATCACCAGCGCGGATTAAAAACTCTCCTATTAACTGTTCATGTCACTCAGTAGGAAATTCGTCCCACTGTGCTTGGTACAACCAGCAGAGAAACGGCTAGAAAATATTCACCCCTCGAGAGCTAGAAACAGCTTAGTGCTTAGGTCTAATCATGCCGGCGCATGCAAGACGTACCGTCATACCGTGTGAGTTTATTCAGTCATTTTGAATAAAGTTTTGACCTACCGTACAATTAGCTTAAATTCGGCATTGCAAGTATGCTGTAAATTAAAAAGTATTACGGATATAAGGCTTGAGAGCATTTTTGCAACATTTTCAGAACCCGTCATGTTTTGTAGCGCATGACACTCTGCCCCCTCCCCCATTTCTTACAGCTGCATACGGGGCCATAGAAACCGGCAGCGGCTGTATGATATTTGACCACTTGCAGTGCACAGACACATAACGAGATTTTTTTAATAGTATGCAGCAATACTGTTCTCGGCACTGGCATCACTGACGAAGATAAAGGACCTAGTTCTGCCAGTCGAGAGATGTAAACGAATCTAGCTTTCCAAATGATTTAACGATTTAATGACTCATTTCGTTAGATGCAGTGACTCCAGCGTGTTTTCAAATATGTTTTCACGTCTTGTTTTTAATAGTCTTTTTTCTTTTGGACTGCGTTGAGTTTTGTTTTATTTTCCGTTTGCAGTATGCAGGATACGTCCTTTAGATCGAGATTTTGATTTTGCCCTTACATTTGAGTTGCTGTTGAAATGAGGGCCTTGAATTCGTGTAGTAGATTGAGATAGTGGTTGCCAGCCATTCATTATCATACCTGTCTTTGATTAAAACTTCATAAAGTGCTCCACCTTCTAGAATCGTTTAGGCCGGTTAAAGGCTTGACAGAGATTGGCTGTAGTTTTCGACTGCTGGTACCCAGAACAGACAGACTGTAAAGGAATTAATTGCCGAAAGTTTCTTGCCCATTATTATTTACAGCGTGGAAGAAGATACCATTTAATACCTGTGTCAAATGCCGGCATTGCATGTTGCGAAAGAACAGATTCTCTTTGGGTCGATGAGCTGCTAGACCGGGTAGCAAACGATATCCTTTCAATACTGTTGAAAACAAGAGCTCAGAAAATGTATGTTAATGCATGGATAACAGAAAACTCTTGGCCTCCTTCGGTCAGCAATAGAGTGAAACGCAATGGACCTAACATAAACTGATAAACGATAAGTTATGTAAACTAATTTTCGATTGATCGAGTGCACTTTAAAACATAAAATTCGTTCTCATGCCCAAACTTGACAAGAAACTGCCCGTAAATAGACTTCACTTTATTATGGCAGTTGTTCCAGAGAGGCTAACTGTTACGAATACCTGGGATCGCAGTACAAGAAAGAATGCGTTTCGCTAAACAAAGTATGCACGAAAATGATCACACAGTGACCTACTGACCGCACGTTAAGCATTCCGTTCAATTTTTCTCATTACTACCAGAAAAGACAGTCAGTTCCTGCAATCCGTATAGAAAAGAACTGAAATACGGCGACATTATGAAATCGCATCATATCAAAGAAAATGGCATAGCGCGGCCAAATGATAATTTTTCGCCCTGAAACATAAACTTACGCAATTACATGGCAGCGTCATGGGTGGGATCAAATAGATACTTGTAGATTAAAATCTGTTTTTTGAACTTCCATACTGATAGCATCTGGGATATATGAAAAATCAAATAACGTTGACGGACTGAATCATCGATAGCCCGGCAGTCGACACCAGCTATTAGATGCCTGTGGTTTTTAAAAAAAAATTCAAGGTTAAACAGAAAATTTCAAGCTACGATCGAGAATGGGCGATATTCTTAAAATTTGTCCTTTAAATCTGTTTCAATTTCAATTTACTTCCATCGCATTACGTTCAAAGATTTTCAGAAAATATTGAGATTGAAATATTGATATAAATATTGAAAATTGATCCCCGCGTGATCGCCGATGCCCTGTTAAAATTTATGATTGATTGCCTCAATAGCAGTTGCGCAAAAATACAACATATTCAACTTCATTCAGTGCTTCCTGCATCATATGAAATTGCCCAGAACGGTTCGACTAGCAGCCTCAGAAATATTCTTCGATTTCTCATTTGTAAAGCAGCCTTCTCGTGCATATGCTAAAGACGTGATTCATGCTATTCAATCTTTTTCTAAAAAAATGAAAACCGTTTTCTCACCATCAAATTAGTTATGAAAATGTTCTCGGGCAGTTTTCAATCAAGTCAAGAAATAGCCGTCAAGAGTTGGGTAGACATGCTTTGCACTAGTCAGAAATATTTGTAAAGGTACCCAGTCGTGTTCTTGACTTTTTAGTTAAAGAATGTTTCTCCTGCATGATACAGACCGCAACCCCCTTCTCAACAGCTGCAATACATGTGTTGTTAACGTTCTGTTTCGTATTGAGAAGGTAGAATCATCGCTGTCCGGTAGTCAGATTGCGGGAGGAAATTTTCTGCGACAGTTCCCGTCCAGTCATACCTCATCGTTCGTTCAGATAGTGACAGTGTGGCACGTTACCATGCTTTGCTGTATAATAATCGCAAAATAATCCCCGTGCATCCTTAGACGTGGTAAAAATGGCGTTCTCTTCTTACACGGCTTTGCGATGGAAAACCGATGACTTGGTTCGTTGGTCGACTCATCTTCGTTTCATTAATTGGGTATTTCCAAGCCCACAGAAGCCTGGGCTGTTACCTGCTGGGTCAGTTTCTCCCGCAATTTTAATATGTCAGAAATGAGAATGGCTGTGCGACATAACTGTTGGTGGGACTCCTCAGCCAAGCCAAGCCAAGTACATTAGGACTCGAGTAAATGCAGCGAGAGATTAGCTGCCGCTCAGAACTCGTTCAGCTATGCCTAGCCTCTGAGTGGAATCCGTTTCTTTGGCCGCAGGCCATGATGCCGAGGCCGTATCAGTTGACTTCGGGAGGAATGTACTTTCTGAACGTTAATCGATGCACACTGTTCAGTATTTCGATTATTCGACTTCAGCGGAGAGGTGCCTTTGCGTTTTCACTTCTGACTTCCGTGCTTTGTTCCGACATGTTCGTGGGTAGACGATGATGCTGCTTCAATGGAGCTCGTGGCGTTATTAACGCTGTCTGCATTAAAGTTTGTGACAGCGAAAAATGACATCTACCCATGTAACGGGTGACCATACGACGGCAAAATGCGAC
>UZAM01006636.1:49804-63053 GCA_900618415.1 Soboliphyme baturini
GTTGTTGGAAGCTTTCTAAAGAGCTTCATGACGCCGAAGGACCGCAGATCATTCAAGACTGTACATCAGCACTTCGAATGCAGTTGTTCTCAGAATATTAATCTTCGCGCCCGTTATTATAGTTTCATTCTGTCATATCTCATACAGCTTGCCAAGAATTGCTTATGCCAGTTCAATGCACCCATTCACTTAGAGACTTAATATCACTATCGTTAGTCAACACGGATCCGAGGTACATTAAGCGGTCAACCTCGTCCGTCACAGCCATGGCATCCACGGGCTGATGGAGACCATGAACGCCCTCTTGGCGTTCACCTGTAGCCTCACTTCTTCAGCGGAGTCGCATGCAAAAGTTCATTAGAAATATAGCGGGAGTATATCAAGCGGCGTGCTTAACTAGGTCAGTTCCTCATTGTAAATTTGGGCGACATTCATAAACGGTGAATTTTGCGATTGTTCAGTCCTTGACAGACAAAACTCCCGTGAAATATTTTAAATGTTCAACGGTCGATGAAATTATGATGGTTATTTTCTGTTGATCGCCCCATACTGTATTTTTTTTAAAAAAATCTTTACGTCGTTGCGACGTATGTTGTGTGAAACACTGCAATTTTCCGTGTGTCATTCTTCCTCAAAACCATCAATTAAGTTATCTCTATCCAACAAGAATTTAGCTAAAGGTGCAACGAAACCCGTCAATATCCCGTTGCTGCTTCATTATCCGTTGTTCCACGATTCACGGAACTCCAATAATAGCTAGAAGGTTAGCAGTCTAGGCTTTATGGAATCGTGCCCCGGTATACGTACTGTAGTTTGGTAAATGTCTGCCGTCCCCATAAAGGTCATCGATGACTGAATCCTAGAATATACTGTATTGGCAGTACTGTGAGCTAAATTCCATTTTAATTAGATGATTGATTTATTCAATCGAAAAGAATAAAAGTTTGTCTCTTGTTCGCTCGTATATTTTGAATATACTCGTTCGGTCCGTTTGCTGAAGCAAAGTCGAACGCAGCCAAGCGCGTTCACAGGTTGCCATAATGATAACGGATTCGTGGCCATGTCCAGAAAACGTCATAACAGTACGGACATGCATGCAATGTTGGATAAGTAGAGCACGAAAAAGCCGGAAGGACTGTTGCTTTATGTGATGCTCGTACTGAGGAGTTGGACTCTCAGCCGTGATCGCTTAAGCGAGCATGTTTTCTGCAGTGTCTTCATCTGCGTTCTTTTTTTGTCAATCTCGGTTCAACCAGAGCAGTTAAACCTGAGAAAAACGAATATTCTGAAACCCTATCCAACGAAGGACGCAGATTAAAACGGAAAATAATAAGATTTCTCTAGCACGTTCATCATATAATATAAGCTAGCAGAGAGTTTTTCCTTCGTCTATCTATCTAAGTCCTATACATAAGAAATGTGACTAATATCATAAGCAAACGTATCCATGAATACACTACAAATTACGGGTCGTTCTCCAGATGGGAGCAACTTTTCCAGAATCGACCAAATTCAAAGGTGCGTTGCCACCTTTAAATGTAAAATCCTTAAAAATTTTGTTTCCAGAGTTCACATTGATCCTCATTGAATTCGACCTAAATCCATTTAAAAAATAATGTTTAAACAAATTTAAACGTAAGGAGTATTTAGTTCATTTATTGTAATTTAGAACCAGTGCCAAAGTCCCATTGAAATTTCTTGTGAAGAAAATGCACTTCTCTGGAAGGTACTGCGGACACTTTAAAAAACTCTATTTTTTTACATGTACGCTACATTTACTTTGATTGTTATTTGCGTCATATTACAGCCTCCAGGCAATCGACTATGACAGCATTTTATAAATATTACCCTCGTTTAAGTACTGAAAAAGCAGCGTAAAACATGATTTAATTAAACATAATGCAAAAAATACTTTCAAGACTTTCTTCAAGGTAGAGTGGTGGTGAAGTTTGGTGAATGTGGTTTGTAGTCCTCCGAAGTCGATAGTTTCGACGGCCTTCTGGCTCGAAACTATCGACTGTTGCGAATGACCAATAACGTTCACGAAACTTCACCACCAACCTGCCTTGAAGAAGACTCTTTAAATACGGGTCGAAACTTCGATTGGTCAGTCACCAGACTAACTACCGTATTTTTTGCGCTGTGTATAATTAAACCGTGTTTTACGCTGTTTTTCAGCACGACCACCAACTCACGAACGAATTACTCTATCTTCGTTATTTAAGTAGCACGTATGTTTAATCGGTTTGTGACTAGTAGCCGGTTTCCTTGGTGATCTTGTTCAAGTAAGAGACTTTAAACTTTATCCAAGTTTGTCCCTTTTCGTTGGTACAACGTTTCTGATGGAGTGACGCTTTGTGAAATGGAAAATGCCACTACTGGTTTTACGCGAAGCAAACTCTGCCACTAATCCTCGTTCAGGATTCTTTATATGCACTAGCACCTTGCGTATCACGAGGAACAAATAATCGTTGGATGAACGTATTGTCACACTTGACGCGAACGCCTTTCATGTTGATGGGTGATGGGTGAATAGTCAGCCTTCCTTTGCCGGGTTCGATGGTCATCACAAAATCACCGACCGCGAATACATTGGTCAATATTTTAGCTGTTCGCGGTGCTACATACTGCCGAAAGCAAATAGGAAAGCAGTCGACTCTGAAGAAAGTCATTTTGACATTAAAACACAGGAACAAGTAGGGGTGCTCTTCTGCTACTGCTTCTGTTATGATTGCAGAAAATGGACGTCGCGTTGTCGTCGTTTCATCATTCGCCGTATGAATGAGTCGAAGAAATGCGCACAAGCCAACATTGCAATCCAGCAGGCCTGCGTAAACATTGCACTGCGTTCGTCAGGCGGCCTGGCGAGACTATGAGCTGCGACCAGACGTGGGTTAGACTACCTGATATACTGTTGATATGCTCGAAAATGCTCTTCACGGAAACAACGCCTTTTTGAAAAGCAACTAGTAAAGAACGGCCCTCAACTGAGGCTTACTCAAACATAAATCTTATTAAGTTTGGCGAAGTTGGTTAAACTGTGAATTTTGACATTGTTTCCATATCGCGAACTGCACAAATTTCTTTTTTGCTAATTTAATTGAACCTGAGAATCACGTATTATTTCTGTACAACCATACAGTAAGCTTTCAGTGTTTGCAGAAATGTATTTGTTGAAACAAAAACTATGCAACTGCAGGCTTAAAATAAGGTGAATATGTTCAAAAATCGAAAAATTTCTCTGAAATTTATGATTGATTTAAGGCCAATGTTTTATGCAAGAATTATGCAGAGAAGATTTTTTGATAATAACGAAAGGGCAAAGACACAACGACGGGGAGAATAAATCCATTCCTGCTGACATTTCGAACACGCCACTACGTTCGTCAGGTCATGAAATGAGAATCTAAGTCATGCGCTATGGCAACTATTCCAGTGCAAAGTATTGCATTATGCGTACACACATTAAAAATGCGTTTTAGACAACAGTGGGTTACATCGAAGCAGTCGATGTATCAAAATGGATGTATTAGATATTTCAGAAAATATATTACAGCTGTTGCATACTCTGTTTTGTTCAATACAACAATTTAATTTCGTCCTCCTACCCATGGTGACAGTTATAGTTTAAGGCATCGTTCTCAATTGCTAAATGCGTAGCATGGTTATTCGCGATGGCTTTTGTGTGTTTCGTTTGCTCACCTTACGAAACATTTCCGTCTATGCAGCGGTACAAAAAATGTAACTTATGGTATTATCAGTTTATTCGGTAGGATGAGGCTGAATTTTTGATACAGGGGGGGAACCTTGTGTATTGCCCTAACTAGAAATGATATCAAGCCCTTCATTTGCGAAAGGCGACGAATTTTCTTTCATATGTCCGGTAAAAACAAACCTGGCGCGGAAAACATGCATTCTACACTGTTGGGTGGACCGGTTAAGCGCTTGTACTCAATATTAAGGATCAATATCAGTACTCAATATCAATGCCTGTCACGGAAGATGGTAGACCCTGTGTTCACTCATTCAAAGTATGAGCACGGTGAGTTTGATAGTTAATCAATAAAATATCTGAACTCGCCTTCAAACTGACCACTGTGATTACTTAAAACCGGAAATATGGCCAGAAATTGTTCATTGTGTTATTTGACTACTGAATGCAGAGGGAGAACGTTTACCGCATGTACTGTAGGAACCGCATTTAAAAACATTCTATTTGTGAGGTCGATTCATAGCCGACCTTCAATAAATCTTCTTCAGTAATACGTTATTCGCTTCTAAATGCGTATCCGTCGTTGGAGCTTGAGAGATGACTTCTTGGATCTTGTTTAATGGTTATTCTTTGACACTGGTATAAAGCTGAAAGGATGTACATGAGTACAGTACGCCGTTTCACGCAGTTAATTGCTGAATTACGCTGTCAAAACCAGGAACTTAGTTTAATACGATCATCAAAAACTAATATACGATTATTACTACGATCACATTTGTCAGTTTCGATTTTTTGTGGTTGCTCAGTGAACGTAACTTTGTTGAAAAGTCCACTACAAAATTTCAGTATATGCCATTCTTCATTAAAGAGGATCATCGCAGTGTTTGCTTAGTAATCAGGTAAATTGTTCGTATCATTTTACTGAAATTACGGATAGATCACTCTTCTAAAGTCACGTCAAGTCTAACGGTTTTGAGAAGTAGAATCAGAGGCATAAACGGTTCATCACAGAGGTGACTTAATCAGCATTAGCGAAAGAAAGTCGAAATGCAACTTTTCATTGCTATGAACAAGAGAATAATCACGCCATATGTCATCAGTCTATAATCTGAGAGTCTATGCTATTCAAGTGAATCTTACTTGACGTTAACAACGACGCTTCTCATGAAACAAAGTTAAGGTAATGTACATAAATTTCAATGCTTGAAACCTCATTTTTGAAATATTTTAAAGGCTCTATGAAGCATGCAGTGATCACCGTCTTCTCGTCGATAGCACAATTTAAATTATGACTATGACCTGTTCAGTACAGATATGGTCTGAACAAGATACCTTAGCTAATGACCGAGCAAAGTTCACAAGTAAGTCGCTTGGACTGGGACGGCTGTCCCCCTTTGGCAATGATTTCTCTACGTAGCTGTTCTCCCGTTACAATACGCTCATCCGTCGTTTCCTAGCTAAAATGAACGAAGCACTGAGACTGATTTGACTCACAGATGGCGCAAAAACATGACATGGGCTGTGACGATCAGTTGGTCATGACTGAGCTATTGTCTGCGGTTTGCATGCGCCTACACAATCCGAAATTGTGGCGCCGTTTCATAAGCGTCAGCGTCGGCATCGTGCTGAGACTTCTTCGGGGGCTATTGTTCAATTCAAAACAACTGTTTACATTTGATCTGTGTTCCCTCATCGGTTAGCACAGCGAAGCGGTGCATCGTTGCTTTTAGGCTGCAGCGAAAGGCAATTCTCATTGTTTTCAAATAGCCTGCCGCGCGACCGAAAGGGTATAAAAGGGAGAGCCATGATCCTTGTCCCAGTTGTCGAAACGAACAGAATCTGCAATGGCCATTTTCACCCGCTGTCTCTGCATTTTCCTCGTCGCTGCCTTGGTGCCAGTCGAAGGAGGTAAGTGTTGTGACATGTTTCACAGTGACCGACTGTTATTTGGCAAATACGTCTCCCGCTTCCCTGCTGTCAAATTCAAATTTTGACGTTTCAGACACAATTAAGACCGGGATTCGCGGTAGCATTAGTATCCTGCATATCTAGGTTGACTGTACTAATGTTCATTTGTCGTTGGACTACAGTATCTTGGGCGGTAGAACTTCGGTCTTGCAGTCGAATGAGCGTGTGCTCGAATACAAGTCAGGCACCTTGCCATTCATCTTTCTGAAACTGATAAATGAGTCAACTATCTTGAAAGGAGGTAGATGATCACACCGTTTAGGAAGTAGATCCAGCTGTAGATCTAGCGTTAAAAAAGATTTTCAGTCGTGACAATGATCAGTGTCGCATCATAAGCTACAGTAAATGAAATTGCTATAAATTTTAGAAGTGTATGAACTGTCGATATCCGACGGTTCAACCTTTACTTTCAGTTCAGCAATCAGTATTTCAAATCAGCTGAAGTCTTTTTGATGATGCATGACAGGCCTTTCCTCCAGCTACATTAAATTTTGAACCCATTAGTATCATAAATATTTTGCTGATGACAAACGTTGCTATAGTTTAGTCATCTATTTTATGCATGCAGC
Source organism: Soboliphyme baturini (assembly GCA_900618415.1). Classification (NCBI taxonomy): domain Eukaryota; kingdom Metazoa; phylum Nematoda; class Enoplea; order Dioctophymatida; family Soboliphymatidae; genus Soboliphyme; species Soboliphyme baturini. The sequence continues at coordinate 56,054 of UZAM01006636.1, forward strand.
TTTTTCCACGGCTCCATTTCCTCATTTTAACCTCCCGTAATATTGATAGTATTTTGTTTTAGTATCGACTGTGATGAGATCTACCAAAAAAATCACAACCTACTCGAAAAGAGGCTCGATCATGATCACTCGTTTTCGACGTGCCACTATTTCACCACCTCCCGACCTCCCAGAAGCATTCATATGTAGTGCAGAACGTCTGACTCGCAATCAGATGCGCAACTAGCTTCCAACTGAAGCTGCAGAGATGGGCAGAGGCGAATTGTGGAAGTTGATATATTACGCAACTCTTGCGGTTTCGTGACTTGCCATTAGTTACATATATAAGTAAAATGCATTACTAGAAGATATTTTCATTCTCTTTTAAGATTAAGTGGAGAAACGTGGGATAAAAGGTGTCCAATATGAGGGTAGATCAAATCTGTTCAATACTCAATCCCAACAAGAACATATGAATGCTAAACATTTTCTTGTCTTTTTCCTTTAAGTAAAGGTAGTAACGAATTTTTTTAGGGGACATTGTTGTCTCGGTGCTGAAGAATCTGTTTGGTAAGTTTTTATCATTACTTGACGCAAGTTTGCTTACAACAGTGCAACATAGCAATTGTTTGATTCGATGTTAAATCTTTTGCTGTAAAGTCAGCTGTGCACGTTACCTCAGAAGTAGTGTACGAGAACAAAGAATATATTTTTCTTTAGGCAAAAGAGGCTGAACTCTCAGAATTGGATTTTGGTTATTGATCAACTTAAACGTGCCTAATTTGTATCGTTGACAGTCAGAAACCGTACGAGTCGGTGACAAAATTCACAACGATGCAAATGAAGTTCGATGGGGTGGTTTGATTTGTATGCAAACAACAACGTATTATTGCCGAAGTACCGACACAAAGGACTTAGGCAACCCCTTAAGTACCGATTAGTAAAACATTGAGAACAACTAAAAATGACAATAAGGCTTGCAGATATCAGTAAAACAGCGAGAATCAGCGCTAATGACAAATCCCTAAAAATCAACCGACACTCAGATATGTTTAGATCGGAGCAAATTCGACAGCACTTGGGTTGCGGAGCTTCTAGACAACGCGTAGTGTCTGAAATTATGGCATTTCACTAGGTGGACTCCGGTCATAGATATTGCAGTAGAATAATCTTGCTAACTGAGCGTTTGAACAGCAGCGCAAAAAACTGTTATGATGGGAGGGGGGATGATCTGGATAATACTCTAGGATACTCTTATCCGGTCATCGAACTTTGTTAGACACCGCCTCCAATTCTTTCTGGACAAGAACAGACTGGCATGCCGCTGAACGTGATCACCGAACGCATAACCTTGAGGAAATTGGCAAAATTCTTCGCGAGGGGGCCTTTGATAAATATTGGAAACCCGTAGGCGAAAGGAGGAATAATACGAGAAATGACAAATTTTTCTATCACTAGTTAAGTGACTTTGATAGCCAAGTCTCAGCATGTACTACGATGCCCACTGAATTTTGAGTTTTGTCCCTAGCACGCAATGAGACAGCTGTAGGTTGTCATCGATGATAATTCCCAGACGCTTGACACACGACAAGTATGACTGTCGTCCATGGCGTGGTTCGGAGCGGAAACTTGCGACAAAGAGGACAGACAGGAACTTTCAGTGTTCTTGGCAACGCAGAACAGCTCATGAGGTTATTGTGCATTTAAGTAGAGTCCGTTTCAGATGAAAAATGTGCAATGAATCTGGACGATCTTTGGCAAGATTCCGTATTGCTTTCTTTTTTGACAAACGATCATTAGCATAATTCAAGCACAGAGATAATCTGGCAACTTAACAGTCACTGATGAATAAAGCATACAGTCGAGGAGACAGAGAAGCTCCTTGAAGGAGATTTAGATTGTTAGCCATAGTTAGCTGACTTTATCTCTAAACGTTTGACTTGTAATTGGCTATTTTGCAAATTTTCCGACACTGATGCCAGGAAGAGGGCCTCTGCAACCATACGGAAGGTGCCGGAACAGTCGAACAACGTACTCCTTGTGAAATAGGCAAACGGACTTATCCGAGGTTTCGTAACGAAAATGGGCGGCCACTCCTGCAAATGCCACGAATATGCCTGAGAAATTTGCCCTCAATAAGTATGTCAGTGAAAGTTACCACGGATATCACACTGCATACCATGGGTATCTTTCTAGCCAGGTATTGCATTGTTGCTTTAGTCAGTTACAGTAGTCTGAAGGCTTTTCAAAGTAGGAACAGATCGCCGAGAAGGGGAAATGATTAATCGATGCAGAGTAAGATAATATAAGCTCATATAAGTTTTGATCTTCACTCGGCCGCCAGCATTTTGGCTAAGTTGAGTCCAGCCAGGCACAAAACTCTGTGCCTGCCTTGGAGCCGTCCACAGAACAGCATGATGTAAATGAACTATATGATACCATTCCATTCGACACGTGTAGATATTGTCCAACTTATGCACAGTTTCAAGTACAGAAATACCCTCCGATACTTCAATGACAAATGAAAAATGGCAATCCCTGTTCAGTTAGAGACGAGCCCACCCATAAATTTGAACGGCATTAGCAAGCCAGAGTTTTCAGATTTTGGCCATCCACGTCGCATTTTTTCTCTTTTATTTCTGACGTCACATAGTAAGTCATATCCGGATATTCCGCTACCTCATCACATGAATGGTCATCGTATCTTCAGATGGTAGAGGGGCACAGTGGAAAGATTTCACAATGCTTTCTTCCTTGATTAGCGCGGACGGTGGCTCTAAGTCCTTATGTACGGGTTAGTATATAAAATATTTTTCTTTCATGCAGATCTATTTCAAAAGTATAATGAGCTTTGTCAATACCAGTAGCCCGTGACTCGTTTGCCGATCTATTATGGTTTATAAGCGTTCCTGGCTAGCATAGCAACGTATGAGAATACGCTCAGCATACGATTTCGCCTTGTAGTCATTACATACCGATTTTAAAATCTAATAAGTGTAAAATGTGCATGTGGGTTTGACGGACACGATAAGTTTTTATGTATCTTAAACAGCAGTACTTTCAAGAATGAATGGTGACATGAAAATCCGATTGATGAGTCATTTGTAGTTGGGATTTGAAGAAACCTCGGTTATGGTAAGCCGATCTAAACGATGTATTCCTGACTGCAATCCTTGACCACACATTTCTCTTTAGTATTAAAGAATGTTTGTGTCATTCTGTGTATGTTTAAAATAAATATCAGTGTTTATTAGTGAGGGTGAAGGTAAAAATGCATTTTTACACAGCGAACGAGCCATTTAATCATGAAGGTCAGGAGGTTGTAGGTTAGTAATGATAGGTGCATTGGATAAGTTGTGTCAACAGTCATTGCCCTTGACGTCGTTGCAACAGTTTGTGCAAATAGGTTTGTCCTTCCATTGAGTGCTGATGAGCTATCAGGACCTCGTTTAAACGTTTTCTGATTAGAAGTGAAAATTCTTAATTACTTCACTGTTAACTGTTTGGCTGAACGAAACTATGTAACTAAGTAGTGAATCCCAAACGACATGAAAACAGATTGTAGTAAGTAAGTTTTAATGGAGTAGGTTATCCAGCAGATGATTTTTACCGTTCATAATTTTGCACCATTATTTCGCTGATCGAGTTCTTCCTCCGTCCATTGATGCTCATACTGAAAACAATCCGAACGCAGTTCGTTTATGCACAATGCAAACAATTTGGTAAATGAAATGATTGCCAAATATTTACGTTGTGGCCAATGTCTCACGGACCTTCTTCATGAAGGTAGAGAGATTACTTCACTTCGAAAGATCCATTTGTTCATTCGCAGCGGTGCGTACATCCGGAGACGAAAAGTCTTGCTGTCAAACACATGACGATATTTCCATTCGTCAAGAAATAAAGCTACCCAGTATTATTTTTCATCTAATGTTTTAGAGCTCAGCAGTAAAATTATAAATATGTTATTGGACCAGAATATCCTAGCAAAATTATTTTTCTCATATTCTATTTAAACGTATGATTATCACTTTACAATTGTTAACTGCTTACCTTAAATTTTAACACTCAGACGTTCGCCGCAAGCACCTTCTTTCGCACCTTATTAAAGAAATGAGAAGGAACGTGCACAGAACATTGAGACAGACTAAAATATTGAAATAGTAATTCTCGCCTAAAAGATTAATTGAACTTACATTTTAATAATGTTCATTTCAGGTTCGAATCTCAGAGAGACACTTATCCGCGCTATGTGTAAGTAACGAATGGTTGTTGCATTACTTTTGCAAATATCGTCAAATATCATAGATATAAGCGGTATATTCTCAGTTCCTAGATTTTTCATTGGTATAGTTGACTTATGGTACGCTACTAGGTTTCAAATATAAACGTTGACTTTCTTTTGGAGTGCAAAATGGATGCAGATTTATGAAACGTAGTTTATTGGAAAACTTCGCAGTGCCTAAATCATGACTAGACGGTTGCAAATATCATTCAGTTCACAATGTCAGTCTTATACCTGATAGGGTCCGGATACATAAATTTTAAGCGTGCAAGACTGTATGTCTACTACCACAGCCATGTACATGATTGATGTCAAACAAATAAATGGAACTGGTAATTTCAGAAACTACTGAGAGTCCCTCCCTAAGTCATTATGAAAGTTTCAAAGAGCTGCTTTCATAATGCGGCTAAACTGTAAAACAGAGGTGAAATGGTTTTACTACGTGTCGACTCAAACAGCATTGGTGATATTACAGATGATAGTGACGAAACGGATAAAGCTGTTGTTCCTTCTCTGTTTTGCGCTGTTGTTTCATAATCGTTCACAACAAAAAAGTATTTCGATGTACTATGCGCCCAGAATCAAAAGCTCTTTCAAGGAACTATGAAAGTTTGATCAGTTATTCCCAAAACGCAGCAGATTTCTTTTGTGCATGCAAGGAATGATCAGTCAATGACGAAAGATCTCATGCAGACCAGCGGAGTTCCGAACTTTATCACAGACTCACTATGTTAAAATCAGACAGATTTTTACTGTGAAAATCAGCCAGTGAACGAGCAGTGAACCTTATTATGAGAATAACTGATTCTTTCTTCATCTTCGCCTAATTATGACCAGCAACCGTCGTATCTTATCATTCAATTCTTACGCGATTAGAAGCAACATAATAACGAGTGACGAATGACATTCTTTCCAAACGCCCCCAGTGAAATATTAAGTATAAAAGAGAGTTATGCATTGTTTCGCTGTTGAAGCCATCTGAAGGAGAACAGTCACAGTAGTGCGGAACTGGCTAACGCTGAACTGCGCTTGAAACGGGTTAAAGTCCATTTACTCCAAACGACTCAAAATAACTTAGCTATGCCGGGACAGCAGGTCAATATTTTGTCAATATTAAAGTGGTCACTCCTAGGAACATTCAGTTTGAAAATTAAAATTATTTTTTAACGAAGCAGAAATTTTGTTTTAGGTGTGCACCATCCTGAAGAATCGATTAATCACGCATTTGGTAAGTATGTAGAATGGTTGTACTGCCGTTGCTTAGATTTTAAAGACTCGGTAAAATAATCTTTATAGTTAGTTCGAATCATATACTTTATAATAAGCGTTACAGCAGCGATGGCGATTGGCTGAACCAATCAAAGCGACGAAAAATAAAAACAACATTTTTCAGTGTCATTCAAAGATTACGAAATGACACTAGAATTATTTTTGAGGTAAACTCGTATATTTGGCTAAATGGTGCGCAGCCATTTTTCCAGAAAGGTAGATCTGTTTGAAATTGTGAATACCCAATGATATTCCTGAAAAAAATATTGGAAATGCCTCGGTTAAATGTGACTTTAAAGAGCCTGTTTCTCATGTCGCTACTTTTGATCTGCAATTTTTTGCCACGCCTTTGTACAGTGGTTATTCAGCTGTCTAAGTCGTATTTCCAGCCTTGATGACCCAATCAGATGTGGCAATCACTTACTGTCCAACTGAACTCTGAAAATTCAAGCGGTTCAGAAAGATTAGATGGTAAGGCAACGGTCTCAGTGATCTCGGCAGCTAACTATAAATATCGTATTATCAAGATAGTCAAGATTTCTGATTGCAATAGAAAAAGTACTATATTTTGAATTTAGTTTATATTCAGTTTGAATTCTGAACTCATGCGAAGTTACTACTCAATAAGACTGATCAGCGTGTCGTGTATGATGACATTATTTTTAAAACCTGCCCCCCAAATGCCAAACTATAAGTGTTAGCACGTGCTGACCAATCGAAAACTGCTGCCATTGCCTTTCACTTCAGCAACGATTGGCGAAACCGACTCTCGATGTATTCTTTTGTAGTGAGAAACAAAGTTTGCTCGATATATTTTTGAGTAATATTGGACCGCTGACGCATTTTTTGGGAACACCTGCGATGGACCTGTGCGAAGACCAAGGCGGGATCCGCAACATCTGCAGAAATTTGCGGAAAACAGCTGGGGATCCGACATCCACATCCTGTGAAGTGTAGCTCTAACTATAGTTTATTCACAGCCGAGTACTGACAAGGTCGTGGTTTCCGAGCAGCCATACACGGGACCTCGATGTCATTTATAACAAGACTATGAGAATCATTACAAGAGCGCTTCATCTACTCTAGTTACGGGAGCGATTGAACGTATCCCCCCCTTCCCCACCAGAAGGCGCGAAAATTGCATGTCAGATTATTGCAAAATTAAGTAGGACCACCAAGAACTGAGGCAAAGTCCTTGGCTTAGGTTCCCATTGCGGATCACTCTGCCAAACTGCCCACGACCAACAGCGTCGTTCTTTGACGTCAATGACGAATGGAAAAACGCCTGGCAAAATTCTGCCTACAAACCAATACCCAGTTGATTACCTGGCCAAGAAGCCATGAACCATTGTCTTCCACGCACCAGAAAAGAATGAGCAATTTTGAACAGAGCAGAATTCGGAGAATCTTGGGCGACTGCGGCTATCCGGATCAGACAATCGAGCTACATCGTCACGAAGTTCGAAA
>UZAM01006637.1:346-24064 GCA_900618415.1 Soboliphyme baturini
ACGGATCTTGTTCTCTCACATGGCACGCGCACGATATCTGGCCGCCACTCATTTTGCGCAGAGTTTTGCTGTCGATACGATCACGAAGAGATATTCTAAGCATCCTTAGTTCTGTTGCTTCCTCCGTCACAGCAAATATGTTTACTTTGGACTTCGTCGGTGCCCATGTTTCGTATCCGTAGGCCATTGTCTTCAACGCTACGCTGTTGAAGAGGCGAACACTGTCTTTCTGGTATGACACTTTGAGGCTTGAGGACGTCGATTATGCCATAGAATTTGCGCCATCCGGCAGCCCTCCGACGCATAATCTCTGGTAGGAAGTCATGGCATATATTCAATTCTTGGCCCAAATAGACAAAGTTGTTGACTTCATCTAAGTTCGCCCCGTCTACCTGTAAATTGGCCTTGGGCATGCCGACATTTTCCATCACCTTCGCTTTTGTTGGGTTGATTTTAAGACCCACTTCTTTACCTCGTTCGTTGAGCTCTTGCAGCATCTCCTTCATTTCTCGCGCATCTTTTGCGATGAGTACAGTCATCTGCGAAGAGTAGATGATTCAGCTGCTCACCGTTGATCTTCAGACCGCCCTTCCACTTCAGTTTGCGGTACACCACCTTGAGGCAGACATTAAAGAGCTAGGATGATAAAGGATTGCCCTGTCTTATGTTCTTCTCTATCGGTATGCGAATTGGGTTTGAGAAAAGTGTTATTTCAGTCGAACATCCTGTATTTGTTTCTTTGATGATTTCGGCATAGTTCTCATCGATTCCTTCTTCAAAAAGAGCTTTCGTTGAATTCCACGCTGCCGAATGCCTTCTCGTAATCCACAGAAAGGAGATCTAAGGATAATTTATACTTACTAGCGCGCTCTAACAGTTGGTTTGTAGCGAAGAGGTTGTCCGTATTGCTATATTTACTTCGAAAGCCGGCTTGTTCTCTAGGCTACTGCTCATCTAGTGGCACTGTGATGCGGTTGGTAATGATTCTCGTGATCAGCTTTTACACGTGGGAGAACAAGAAGATCGGGCGATAATTTTTCAGGTCATCTTTGTCGCTCATTTTATGGAGCAGAACGGCTTTCAATTCCTTCCAACTGTTAGGGATGGTCTTCTCAGTCAGGTGGCGACTGAATCTAGCCGAAAATGCCTTCCGAAGTGCGTGCCCACCGCCTTTCATCAGCTCAATGCTAATGCCGTCGTTACTGAGAGCTTTTCAATTTTACATCTTGTAGATTGCGTTTCTTACTTCACTGATCAGCACTGGGAGTATTTGTTTCTTGGCGGTTCGAATTTCAGGTGTTCGAATGTCTGCACATGAAGCAAACAGTTTCGTGTAGAATTTTCTACATAGTTCTTCCATAACTGTTCGGTCCGTGATTCGACGTCCATCCTCATCCTTCAGCGCTGCTGCTGTTCGATGGTATAACAGCATTTTCCCTACTGCATTTTTTCAGGCTATATTTTCTTTGAACTGCCATTATTTGCCTTCGACGATTGCAGTCTTCGAGTCCTCCTTTAGCTTCTTACGAATTAACCTGCAGAGAAGGCTGTACTGTACATTCCTTGCCTTATTCCGCTGCATGGTTCTTCTCTTGTTTAGTAGTTCTTTTGTCACCTCTGAGACCGTGGAGTCCAGTCGTCGAGGCTGAGCATGTTCGGCTCTTTTTGAGCACCGAGGGAGCTTCTCAGTAAAATTTTGGTAACCTTGTTCCAAATTCAATCGGTAGTTCCGACTTGCCATCCCATCTCTGCTTTGTTGATCTCGTGGGTCCTTTACGCTGTTACTACACATACAAAGCCCATTATTCGACAGCCGGAATTATGTGTATTGTTGCCCGCAGCATGCGGTGATCGCTTCCTGTGTTGCACGAGGGTACGACGGATATAGACATCCTTCAAAATGCGCTGTGTATCTATCAAAATATAGTCGATTATTGATATATTGTTCACAATTGCATTTTCTGTGACCCATGTCCATCTCCGGCCCACTTTCTTTCGGAACCAGGAGTTACCGAAGAACAGTTTGTTGGCCTCTGCCATTGCTACCATTCTATCGACCCTGTTGCTTCGCTTTCCTGTAGCAAATCTGCCAATGCGCTTCTCTGGGTTCCCCCTCCCTCGACCAAGTTCTGCGTTGAAGTCGCCCATCACTACCGCATAGATAGACTTGTTGGTGAGAGTTGATTCGAGTTCCGCATAGAATTCTTCAACCTCATCCTCGTCGCTGGTCGTAGTGGAGGCATAGACTTGAACGATTTTGAGCGTCTTGTTTGAATCCAGTTGTAGAAGGAGTGGTGAACGACTCGCGGTGAACTGAAGCAGCAGGAAAGGATTCGTAGAGATCACTTCTTGTTCACGATATTGTTCCGATTCCATTTAAGTTCCTCTGTCCTTCTCCTTTTCTCGGAAGATCCGTGTTGCCATCCCTCAAGGTCGCGTTGAGCACTGACTTTCTTCGTGTTTCGCATAACCCAAGGACATCACCAGACGTTCTATCTATCTCTTGGAGAAAATGGTACGTTTGTTCAACCCTCGACAGCGACCTACAGCTGTGCGTGCATGTCGACAAGTCAGGTCCATTTCTTTTCTTTTTATCGGCCTGGTTCATCCTGAACCCCTTATCCTTCGGTTTCCAGCCTGACGCCGGAAGTCGGTCCCAAGAGCGCGCAGGGAACTGGGGCCCATATCCATATTGCATGGTTGTTGGGCCTGTTAATTTACCACTCGCTGGTCCAGTCTGTCAGTGTTACCGGACATGCTTAGCCGCCAGAGATGCAATGCTGCGTCATCTCGTCTTATAGGAGCTGCCAGGGCACGTGCTCCGCCGTGCTTCGACGCCCCGACCGTTGTCACTCCCACACCACGATAGGGTGGCTGGGTCGGGATTTTGTGGGAGCGCTATATCATAATAACGAATTTATTTACGTTTATCACATTGATCTTTTCGTGTGCATTTTTGAACGAAACTTTTGATGGTCGGTTTCAGTGCCGCCAAACATGCATGGTTCAGAAGAAACTATTTTTGTCGAAGTGGTCAAAGACAAAAACGCTGTACTCAAATGCCCTCTGCTCGTTTATCCTGAATCAGCCGTGAACAACATTGTCTGGCGTCGATACAACGAGATTATATCAGTAAGTATTTGGTAATTTTAATAATAACATTTCTGAGGTTCCACAAGCAACCTTAAGGCACGGAATTGTAAGTTATGTATCACAGAAACGTACAGTTAATGAAGTTAAATATTTTATTGATATATTGATGCATTACATTATATGCACACAAAATACCTTTACACAAAACAGTCGCCAGATGATTTGTTATGCGCGGTGGCGCAGTGGAAAAGTAGTCAAATTTGCACTGCGGCTGCCGGGTTCGAATCCGCTGAATGTACGACCTATGTCTTTGCGACGAATTCCCTTGAGCAGGAAATTAACCACACGTTCCTTGTGCTCGACTAGCCAATAAATGGACAGTAAGTGCTTTGACTTGCGCAAAATAGGAGCGGTATGGTGTTCTGGTCTGGTGGTGCCAGAATGGAGAAAGTGCACGGTCGTCATGTCCAGTGAGAACACCGCTGTGGCACCTCTTCACCTGATAGCTGACTATTCACTGCGATGATCAGCACAAGGTGTTATCCCAATTTCGATTTCTAAATAAGATGATCCCTGGACAAGAAGTCGGATTAAAAATTTCTGCCGGGATGTTCAGATCTGTGTGACTTTGCAGAGGCTGTTTTCGGCAGCATTTCTTACGGTTCTTTGAGGCAGTGCAACCGCAGACGAAACAGTCACTTTTAATGACAGGAGTGGGGCTACAGATTAAAACGATATTTACTGAATTTACACCGAAATTGCATAATCATCCAATGACCGTCGAACCGCAGTGTATCTTACCACAGATATTTTGAATTATCTTCTAACCGTACTCAGTTAAGTAATTAAACAGACGTATCGATCGAAGATTCATATATGAAAACATCTGATTATCCTTTTGTTAGACTTTGACAGGAACCTGGTAATGAATTGTATGCTTTACTGTTCACAGATCTTAGCGCGTTACTTTCAGATAATGAAATTAGTTCATTAGCTCATCCTATTCCAAGGTGATTAGCGAATTTCCATTCGACGTACAGCAAATGGAATACAGTCGCGTTGTTTCAGACTCCATAGAATTGGCTGTTATTTTTTCTGGGGCTAATGTTTTGCTGTTTAGCTTATCAGTGACAATTGCTCTAATTATAACACTGCTGAATTCATTCTTTAGTTGACCATTCTCTCCGTATGTGACTACTTTGATTCTTCTTCTCTGTCCATAAGGCACTCCGCTGCTTTGAAAACTTCTCTTTGGTTCTAGCTATAGGGGCAACATTCGTTCTGATTAATCATAGCCAGAAATCTTTACAATTTGAAGTCCATGATAAAGTAAGGCGTGTGAAAGTAATGATTTCTTCTCAAAGAATAAAAGATACAGAAGATCTGAAGAATTACAGGTCAAAATCCTGATCACTAATTGCTTACAAGCTCTTACGAAGGTACTGAAGAGTATTTCAAACAAGCAGCGAATATCAGTTTCCTCTCTGCTTGAGGTTCGTCGATTTTGAGGTGACTTTGAACCCTGTTTACATCCGTTCCATACTAAATTCGCTGAGGAGTTAGAGAATCAAGAAATAATGTAGATTGCTTAGCGCCATGATTTAAAAAAATGTAACTGCTAGGTTAAAACTTTACTAAGGTAAACCAAGCGCAGACTCGGAAAGGACGTCCGGCAGTACGGTACAGTATGATTGAATTATTCACAGCAGCTCTGGAAGAGGTTTGCAAGACACTGCAATTTGAAAATCAGCGATGAAGATAAATTGGTACTGCTTAAACCAGCTGCAGTTGTGGAGGACATTCTACTCCTCTCAAGATTACCAGAAGAATTTCACAAACGTGTCCAACAGCTGTAAAATGTCAACATCAAAGGACCCCTGAAGATACATCTGAAGACTCAGGTTATGCTTTGCAAATGCGTGACCCCGTGACCTATTGAAAGCGTGACTTAGGCTTCAAGAGATGCCAAGCAATATGTTTCGGTGGCAACTCAGCTCTTAGATGAAGAATTGACTCCTCAGATCAGTGGAAAAATAAAAATTGCATTTAACAGTTTTAGAACATTGAAAAAGTTCTTATGCGGGAAACTGTCCATGTGCTTGAAGCGGAAAGTGTTCGATCAATATATGCTGTGCTAAAGCATGGTTGTGAAACGTAGACCCTAAGACGGGAAGCAATTCATAAACTGCAGACTACGCAACGTCACGTAAAAAAGTGAAAGATAAGAAGACGACTGAATTGACACAAACATAAGTCTGCTTGTCATTGCCGAGTGCCAAAGTTGACGTGGCAGTGGGCAGGACATGTTGCAGGAGGAACCGACTATCGCTGGACCAATGAGATGTCAGACTAGGTCACAAAAACAGTAAACGGTTCGTCGGAAGATTTGCACCTCAATGACGTAATGGCTTGAAGAAGTTTGCTGGAGCTAGGTGAGTAAGAATCGCAGAAAAGAGAAGTTTTTAACACAGCCTTTGGATCGAAAAAGGCTGATCACGATGATGACATCTTTTGAACGTTTAATGGTTACTTTGCTAATGTTTTCACTTTACCTCTTTTCTAGTTGAATGATATTCGTTATCACGTCTCTTTCGACCATCAACAACTGATGATTTATCGAGCTCAAGAAGGAGATGAATCATTTTATTCGTGCACAGCTGCGAACCCTGCCGGAGCAGTCACAAAATACTATTATTTATCCGTTCTCGGTATAAATGTACGCAAGTATAGAAGACGCTTTTTAAGACATTACTTGCAGTTCCACCTTTTATCGCTGGTGAAACAAACCAGGTGATGCAAGTTCCTCAAGGTTTGCCTCTCTTGGCCAGTTGCGACGTCGGTGGCATTCCCAGACCTCACGTACTGTGGCGAAAAGCCACACAGTCGATTTCGTCAGACTTCGAAGTATGATCGTTTCTGACATTTTCCAACGTAAATTATTCAATTCAGGTCATCAACCTTAATCGAAGCTTGTACCTTTCGCAAGTTTCGAAACATCATGAGGGACTATACGTTTGTGAGGCAGAAAACAAATGCGGAAAGGCCTCGAAAGTGGTTTATGTGGAAGTGCTTCAGAAGCCGGTGTTTCGTGATGATGTGGGAAAAGCGAACCTGACGGTCATCAGAAGAAACTTTGTCATTTTCGAATGCTTCGTTGAGGATGGCTCAAATCTTAGCCTTCACATTCAGTGGATGCGCCATGGACACTACATAAAAGCAAACACATCTCGATTTAACGTAGTTATTATTTGTAGATTTTAGATTATATTTGCTTGACCATCTTTTTTCAGATACTTTCTAGAGGTCAGCGCCTTCTAATAGATTCACTGAGAAGAAACGATTCTGGTCGGTATAGCTGCGTGGTACAAAACAAATTGGGTTTAATTAGCAGACACTTCCATCTCACAGTCGAAGGTGATATTCTGACAAAGTTTTCAGTGCTGCATAACATTCTGCTGTTTAGTTCCTCCTGTAATTCGAAATGAACAAATGCAAATTCAGGCACGGCTAAATTCATCGTTAAAGCTTTTCTGTGATGTCGACGGAGTACCTGAGCCCAAAGTAACATGGCTACTAAACGGTCGTCCTATTAAGGAAGTTTCAAATGCGCATGTAAGCCACTGAGATCAGTAATGGGCAAGAAAGTAAAGCATTTTGTAGATTTCTTCAAATGACAAGCTGTTGCAAATTTCGCAAGTGAAAACTCTTCATCACGGGTGGTTTCTATGCTTTGCCGAGAACAGCATTGGAACGGCGGAATTTGAATTTCATGTTGAAGTTCAGAGTAAGTCTTAATTGCGAAAATATCGTTTTTAATTCTTGCAAATCTCACGTAAAGTATACTTGATATATAATTTCTTAATAACTTCAATAAAAACTCAGTTATTTAAATATATCTTTGTCCCTCCTATCTCATATACCTTCCTCGGATTTGAGTCGTTTATATCGTTTAACTTAGTCCTTTGTTCCTGTTTGGTGATTCCTTGGCAAATAAAATAACAAAAACTTGAATTCTCCGTGAAAGTATGTGAAATATAGGCGAAGCCTCGGTCAACGATTTATCATCAGAGTCTAATCTATAAGCGAAGTATTCAGATTTCTTCTGTCATGAACTTATATTACATGTGTATCTGTCTTTTCTTCGAACTGAGATTTAAAGTTATTGTGGTTATTAGATTAAGCTGTTTCCAGTCATTTATTCACAGCTGATGTCGCGACCTAGCAGATTGATCCGAAGCGAATCGATTTTCTATATTACACTTCACCGCAGATATTATTCTGAAGCATCTCCTTCGACCACCTTTCAGTTTTTTTCTGTGTGCAAGTATTCGTAGAAGTTCTTTAGAAAGAAGAGAGAAGAAAAAGTAGAAGTTCTCTAAAGTAGAAATTCTCTATCGAGACTTAGCCTATGCATATCATATTTACATGAGCGTAAAACTTTAACGACTTTATCTTGCCACCATATTTTTGGTTTTCTTTCTGACCGCCGCGATTCTTTGGATCCAGTCGAACACGTTTCTAGTTCAGTTCTCCTGATATCCTCTTGAACCCGCTTCCGACCCATTTCCGTTGCAGGATTTGTTCTCTGTTAATCCCATAATTATCTGCTTTTGTATTCTGATCAGTCCTTTCCTCTTCCAGTTCCCTCGTGCGCTCACTGGCGCTCAGTGCTCCGTACTTCGCTTTGTGTATATAAGCTTAAGTTGAATTTAAATTCAAGACATGCAATGCGATCTGTACTCTGCATGTGCAAAAATAACATCGAGCAATGACCTGCTTAAATTATTCTTAAGGTGATTAGAAACATGGAAGAGATGCCATCATGTGATGAGGTCTCCCATAGCTGTGTTATGCAACCGTTTATACCTAGGAAGCCACAGAAGTGTAGTGTTTGATAGCGTATTTGACTGTTCGACAGTTCTAGCTGATAATATAATCCGGTTATGCAGTTTATAGGTCATCCCTGCAGTCAAAGTGGAAGCTTAGCTTTCATGATTTCCGCATATCCGCCCATGTTCATCTTCAAATTTAGAGTACTTTAATGACAACTCCCTGCCGAGGTCAGCAATAGAATGCACTCACATCGGCGCCTTACGGGCATCGTCTTAGAATATTGCAAAAAAATGCCTTCATCCTTTGATTTTGAAAGTTGGGTCTTGAAAGATCTGCATATATTCTTGAAGCATGGTAAAGAGGGTTCTAGGAAAAATCGCTTTATTTCAGCATCATTGGCTCCTTTGTTCATAATGCTTATTTCAAAGCTCCTTGCGGCTAAATGCTACTACTGTCTCGTTATCAACCACTGTTAAGTTGAATCAGTTTTAAATTCTATATTAATGCAGCGCTTGCTGACGTATTTACAGATGGCCTAAAAAACGCACTCAATTTTAAAAAATTTTCCGGTATGGTCAGAATTTTGTTCATAAGAGCATTCGCAAAAAACTGCAGAATTATTCTAAAAGTGCGCTGCACATATAGTTTAATAGTTTGAGAAGTATAAGATGAAAACTCAAATCAGGAAACATCCCTAGTTTAAAAATCCGCTCTCTGAAAAGTCGTGTGCACCTAGTACCTGATATCAAGATGTGATGTTTGTTTCAGTCATGCCAAAGATTAGAAATTTCCGCGCTTCAAACCTGTACAATGTTCCAGTCGGAAAACAACTGACATTGCTCTGTGTCGTTCAAGGGACACCTAAGCCAAAATTAGCTTGGTTCAAGGGAATTGAGCCTTTGAATCGAAGTGATAATCACTACGTTTCCAGAACGGGTCAGGAGTTGCGCTTTGTTGCTATTCGAAGCACAGATGCCGGTCATTACATTTGCGAGGCGTCAAACTCTGTCGGTAAAGATACCCTCAATTTGACGGTCCAGATTCGAGGTGAAAGGCTCCTTTTTCATTTGTTACGTACTAAATGCAACTTGCTGATTCAGCACCCATCATCGAGTCGCGCAAACCACGTAATCTGATGAAGAATTGTGACATTAGACTCATATTGAGCTGCTCTGAACCTGGCAGACAACCTCCTACAGTGCACTGGTTGAAGGTTGGAACGTTTGAAAATATTTCATAAAAGACTGTAGTATTCAATGGCTGCTTTAAGAACGGCTTTCGTTTGTACGTCAACGATAGCGAGCACATTTTACCAGATGGCCGACTACAGGTGAACGTTAGATCACGTCAGCACATGCGATACACTTGTTTCGCAGAAAGTGTCGGTGGCGTTACGGCGATGGACACATTTATTGTCGGCGTTGGTAAATTTCCCAACATTGCCCTTCACAGTCACAAGTCATAATTAATATTTCAGAAGTCACGCGAGCCGCCGGGGTGGCAACTGCTGTAGTAGATGTATTGGATTCCAATATGTTAGAATTAGCAGGGGAAATTATCGGGTCAGAATCACTGAACATGAAGTGGACGTTCAACGGCCGACAGCCTGAGCTTGGTAAAGGACGACTTCGGATTTCTAGCGACGGTAGAAAGCTGCTTCTGAAAGCTGTTGCCAAAACTGCAGAAGGATTGTATACATGCTCAGGGAGCACTGATGGTGGGAAAGATGAGCAAATATTCCATCTTCGCGTAAAGACACACCCAAGAACGACTACTACCGTGAGGATGGCTTCTGCTGGTGATTCTGTGAGGCTGGAGTGCGACCTGACAAACCTGACTCCAATCAAGGTAGTAGCGCTGAATACAGTAGGTGCTGGTGAAAACCATTGCTAACCATTAGATAACTTGGCTGAAAGACGACAGTGTGATCGATGTTGGTTCCTTGGACCACGCCGTGAGGTTCCATCACCGCAATCGAACGTTGTCGATTACGTCTTTCTCACAAAGACACGGAGGGCGCTTTGTGTGCAGAACAGAGAGTACAACTGGCATCTCAGAGTCGCACTTCGTCCTCATCCCCGAAAGTACCTTCCGTTGCAGTCACTCATTTTGCTATTATTTACATACACGTACTTCCAGAAATTCTGAGAACGTCAGAACAATTCGTCAAGCAAGAAGTATCCATTGGCGAACACGTTCGTTTTGTGTGTGACATCATTATCCACGATGGCGGAAACTTCGGACTTCAGTGGCTAAAAAACGGTCGACCAATCAGTTCTCTTAATGACACGCTTCGTTACAGGGTTTGGTCGAGCTATTCAACGACATGTTACGTAATTAGCTTCTTCAGGTAATTGGCCGCACTCTCGAAATATCTTACGCAAAGCCGTTTGACATGGCGCTTTACTCGTGTGCAGCCAGCGATAGCTCTGGAACAATCCTGAAAAGCTTCAGTCTTTGCGTTATCGGTAATTAACCTTTACGTGGAGAATTTCGTATGATTTATGCTTCCCGTATAATTACATATCACAGTCTTAGCATTTCTGCAATATAATGAATAAACTTTAATGGCATAAATAGAATTCAATTCAGTTCATCAATTAATCATACAGCATTAAATAGATCTTGGCAAAAAAGAAAGAAAAATGCATTAGTGGGGACTAAGAGTGTAGGTCTTTTTATAAAGCTGAAATATAAATGACAAAGCACGGCATTCTGATTTCACATAGGCAGTATAAAAGATTTTGCCATTTGCTGAGCATCAAGTGTGGGGCAGATGTGCTCTCGCCTGATTGATTTGTTCATTTGCATTTAGCTTGGCACAAAGGATACTTACATGGGAAACGTCACGCTCTCGCACACACGCTTTCGCGCACAAAAAATTCAATGACAGACATGTGATTTGCATATCATAGGTGATTTAACTTAATCGATCTAATCAGTTTGCAGCATCGAAGACTTATAAAGCAGGACACAAAATAATTTTTAAAAGACTGTGTAATGAGGGCAACATAGAGAAAAATTTTATGACATGCTTCAAACAACTTTTAGGGCTCTTTCTGCTGAAAGATAATTTAGTTGGGTTAATCAGTCATCATAGTTTTTCTATCTGGCCAGGATGCCACGGTTAAATCTCATAATTCGGACTCACTCACAAAACCGCGCTGCAAGCTATCAAGGGGCGGACATAGAGCCAAATGGTTGAAGTATGTTTAGCAAAATAGCATTGTCCCGCCCTATAGTTCAGCATGTGGAGCACGCACGATTATCAGGGGTTCAGCGCTATCGGCAAAATCTTCTGAACCTGCTGCCATCACAATCTGATAGAAATAGCTGGCTGTAAAAATAATTTTAAAAATGATTTAATTGTAGAGAACCAATCAGTTTGAAATGAAATGTAGTAAAGTCAACTATTTTTCAGAGTAGGTGCTTTTCTTACTTAATCTAAGGAGCTCCACCTAGCCAAGAGTAGCTAATTGATTCATTACAAATTAGACTTGAGGCTTCAGAACTCACGCTTTCCTAAATGGTTTTTATTCGTTAGGTAATTTATATATTTTAGATAAACCAAAGTTTCTTCATTCCTACCAAGGCAGATTTTCCGTGGCTTTGAATCAATCCCTGTTGCTGGACTGCTTCGTTTCCGGTGTGCCTTTCCCTGAAGTTCGTTGGCTAAAGGTGAGTACTGATTTTCTTACCCCCTAATTTAACTCTTAGCGCTGCGCGAACAGTGAGCTGCTGAACTCCGTTTTCAGATTTTATTCCTGTTCGTTGTGTTTTCCACGGTTTGTTATTGTAATACCATTGTGAAAATGGGTCGACAATTTACGACTGTCGCAATAATTTTCGTAATTATCTTCATTTGCGGCTCAGTCCCAAGGATTTCGCAACTTCACTCAGGAGAGTGACTGAATTGAAGCTGTTGCTTACATATGCATTCTGATCGAAATCTGGTATATAAAACTGCGTTCTATGAACAATGAGGCAGGCTGTAAGATCTGTCGAACTGATTTCTTGGTTAAATTGAGATGGGCAGGTTTAATCGCTTACACATTTACACTATAAAGTTATCATAGACAAGCTTTAGCCCTCTTTGAGTACAGTGAAGCAGTTCCTCAATATCACCTGAATTTCCATAAACTGAGCATTTTGCAGAGCAGAGACACGTTTTGAGAAATGTCATCACCAGAAAAACGCGTTTATGATACGGAAAGTGGAAGAACTTGCGTTCCTCTGTCTGTCAAAAATTATATGATAAAGTGTAAATCAATTGCATAAAGTTTAGATAAATGGAAATAACAACATAATAACAAAATATTACAGCAATAATGATTTTAATATAAACAGAATTAAACTCTGAAATATTACTATTACAGTTCAGCTGTCGTAGTTGGCAATTACTATAGTGCAGTTTCGATGTCGCTATAATTTAATCCTAACATTATTAATAATAACCTTACGAACATGGGCTTTACCAGAATATATCTTCATTATTGTTCCCAGAAATCTAATGTACTGAAGCTCCACCATCTGAAGTTATTTTCAAGTTCTAGTAATTCATTCTTTCGCAAGGGCAGTCCGGAACAGAGTACATGTGCAACAGACGAAAACCTTTTGTTTAGTTTAAAATTTTCCGTTATTGAGTTGCCCTTTCTTTAAGCGAAGTGAAAACCTGAAGGAATTTGACTGTTTAAAGTCAACAGAAATGCGAGAAATTATGTAACTTATTGATACGTGCAGTTGAGGTCACCTCTTTGAACCGCTGGTCATCTCTGGTTTGTGGCGTCAGCTGCATTCGCAGCTTTTCAACGTTTGTGCTGTGAGACACCTGCTAACGAATCGCATAAGGAAATATTCCTCTTCAGACGCAGTTTTTCCTCTACATTGTTCCTCTGCGTTTCACGCTTGGCTGACGTCTGCATGTTTCAGCACTCACACGGAAACTCATGGACTTCAGCACGTCGATTATGGACAACTAGCATGTCTAACGTGACCAGCCTCTTTTATTAATCTCCACATCTATTCAGTTCATCTGTAGTAGGAAAAGAAAAGTCATTCCTACATCGCCTCACCATTTAACCCTCGTTACACAATTAAGCCATCGTTAGTACATGCAACTCAACAGCCGTTCTTGTTCCTGTGTTGAAGCAACTCCCTGTCAAATCAAGCACTGATCGCTGCTGTACCACTGTCAGAGTTACCATGAAATTGCTGTGAAAATAGGCTTCAGAATTTTTGAAACTTCTGACAGTTTCGTGGAAAATTCAGGTTCGTAGCCATGATTTTATTGATGTTGAGCCGCAAAAGTATTGCAGGGATAAACTTTGGAAATAGTGAAGAGACAGGTCCAGATTGCCTAGAATAAGTTACTGATGCTAATCATAAACCAAAGAGAATTACATTTACTTCTCGCCATTAACGGCATTCTTTCAAAGGAAATCTTTTGAAAAGTTAATAACCGACTTTACATAAATAACTAAATTTCAAGTCTTGTACATGCTATTTGGCACGTCAGATTTCTTCGGCGAATGAACGACGTTTGTACGATAAATTACCTGTCTTCCTTCCGGCTACCGCACGACAGCCGAAAAACATCGCTCTTCATTTCCCTAGATAGCAAAATGAAACCGTTTTGAAGCAAATATAAAACTAAGACCAACCAGCTTCCGAATATACGCAGAAAAGCAACATGGAACATTCTCGCCTTTTTGTGAAAACCAGCAATGCTATTAAGCTTCTTGAAATATTCATAATTATCCTATGTCATGATACAACTAAAGTACTATGTTTCATTTCTGATGAAGTGGATGAGAAAATATTTACGTAATCAATTTTGTTTTGCTTTTATCAAATTCCATTTCGGCATCCGCTTCAAATGAAACGGCCAAAGACCGAAGTAAGAGTTTCATCCCAAGTGAAATGTTGTAGAATATCTATATTTCAATAACCATATTTATATCCGTGCCTGTTATTAACCCTGAAATGGCAGATTAGGGAGACAGCAATGATCTGCAGACCTTAATTCTCATAGAGTTAATTTATCTAGACGAAGGGCAGTTCAACTGGAAATCCATACTGTTGAATTAGAAACTGACTATATTAATTAATCACGAAAGAAGGTAAAATCATTTTGGCATGGCCTTTACCATTTCATTAGAAGATGACAATTGTTTTTGCTACTTTGAAGGAAGGGTTTGAGACTTTTAGTAGATTATAGGAGAAACTGTAGCTAAAATAGCATCATTTATGTTTTTCTTAAATATATCTTTGGTTCTTGAAAGATGCAAAATCGCTTATCACCGACACCAGCAAAAGATTGGTAATCGGTGTTATAATGAAGTGGCAATCGCGCTTTCCAAATCTGAGAGATTCGAGTACAAAAAAGATACACTTTTGTACTTTTGATATCCAGATCATATCCCTCTGATTAAATAATGGCGTTTACTTGGGGCATAATATCTCCAAAATCAGATTTCACTGGGTAAGGCAATTCCACACCTCCATGATATTGTAGTACCAGCTCACGAAAGATCGTTCGCGACGGACATGAGGTTGCTCCAGCGAATAAACGGATATGAGCTGGCAGTACAAGAGCTAAAATACCACGGATCCGTGGCAACTATGGTCAAAGGAAATGAATAATGCTGTACAATCCGATTTTGGATGAGTTATCCACCTTGTAGTATACTCCGGCGTACGAACATATTTTGATGTGTATGCGTTGGCACTTAGTTTTAGTTATTTATGCTTTTACAAAGGCAGTCATTGGTCATGTTTAGAACGGTCACAGCCGAGAATCTACGTAAGCAAATGAGCTTAGAATGTTTTATGCAGCTGAAAAGGAGCTAACTTTCTGAATGATTTGTGGTCAATAGCTAAAGGTAGCTTAGCATGAAGTTTCAAATTTTTCGACAGCCGGTTTCCCAACTTTGTTTTGATAAGGTTAATGGCCTTAACTCCAAACTATTTCGAACTCACATCTGTGAGAGATTGCTTTTAAAAGAATCTTTGAATTCTTCTTATTCCCACATAGTTAGCGCTGAAGTTTGAATTGATGTGGACGATAATAGCGGTGAGGGCATTTCGTTCACTTTGTTTAATATGAACAGAATGTCTGAACCATTGCTCATACTGAAACGAGTAGAAAATCACCTGACCACCTTTAAGTGCCTTGGCTTTCAGTTTATCTGAAAACCGATCGATATAGTGTTGCTCTCATATTCGAAGTTTTCTACTTAACAGCATAGCTTAGAAAAAGTTTTAAACTCAAGTTCAAGAATCGCTTTTCCCATCGTCCTTGTATGCACGATCAAATTTCACGAACAGTATGGCCTTGAATTTTGGTGACGCAAAACGCGAAGATTTTTCATTTTCTAAATTTGTAGTTGGTCAATAAGTTTCAAACCGAAAACGTTGCCAACAGTTGCGACGATTCATTTTTTATATTATTCATCGCAATAATTCGCGCCGTAAAAATCTGAGCAATTTTCTTGACGATGCTATTGGTAAATGTGACATCAGTTCTCTTTTACATCCATGGAAAATAACTGCAATAAACTTGCATCCACAAGCTGAATTCACATATGGCCGTCCCATGGCAGCAGGGTGAAAGTAAAATGATCCATTTTGAACGTTCTGGCAAGGCAGTTGTTGCAAGGTGTGCACTTGAGCAGGGGATTCTTGTACGCACGTATTTCATACCACGTCGACGGTAAACTTCGCTGTCGTTGCGTTGCTCTCGGCAACACTCTGAAGGTGAGTGTACAAAAACAAAACCAACGTTGTGAACCAGCATCGGACAGGTTGTGCTGGCTGTCGTCTGCTCCTGTCGGCTGTTGAGAACAGACAGATCGACGACTTGGACAAACACCCACTGTAGTGTCGATCCTTGACTATAGCTACGGATTACGCTTCAGACTGGCAGATTGGATTGCGTTATAAAGTTTAGAGTATGAACGACAGTCAGTGTCAGCGAAACAGATCGGTCAGCAGACTTCGGCACAGAAGGACTACGGTGACGGTCAGCAATAAAAAGGACATCACCGGAGCAGGGACGGTGGCCGCACATTTCCCGTATCGGTTGCACAGGTGATGGTTGCGGTTGCACGACAGTCCAATGCGAATGATGGGCCGGCCATTGCGATTGCCGATGCCATATTTGCGAAACGCACTTTCACACTGCTTTGTCCTGAAGTCAAAACAACAGAGTTCACACCGGTTAGCCAGCGTGTCACACTCGCAAGTGACTAATTGTGACCAGTGGTCACCGCAGGGGTCCCGACAGTCGCCATCGACGCACAGCCGGCTGTTGAGCAGATCGCAGTAGCGTCCCTCTGATCTATTGCGACACACGTTTCCGGTGCATCGCTCATTGACACACACTCGACGTTGACTCTTGTCGTCACACGGCATCCCGTTCGGCATGTGGCGACATCGGCGGCACGTGTCCCTTTCCCACGTTTCTCCGTTTGGCTAAAACGAATGTACGTCTTGTAGTCGTTGTCCATCACGGTCGATAGATTTAAAGCACTTACGCAAAGCGCCTTGGCAAACGAGTCACATCTGTTCTCCTAGGCATACCTGCTTGTTAAGGATTAAAGTTTCTCAAAACAGAATGTCATGTTAACATCACAGCGGATTAGCGTAGCTGTTATCCTAGATGACCCGCTTTAACGCCTTTTCGTTGCCCTCTTGAACTTTTTCTCGGTGTCGATGCTCTATACCTCTATCATTACGCATACAGACTACAAAAAGTTTCCAATCGACGTGTACGCGCACTTAACATAACTCGCAAATACAAACATCGATTGGCTGGCGCAAAGCTACGCATGATCAAGTTCATACTGCAATTATTGCCTCTGAACAAATAAAGTAAATGACTGATCAGTAACTAGTTTCATTTTCCAAAGTTCCTGAAACGTACAGCCTGAATGTTGATCACATATGATTCGGCATGGCATAAGAGCCTGATATTTATTTGGAATAAAAATATATGGAAAATACAAGTCCTCTTGTTATAACTACAGTATTCCAGTTGTATCTTACTAGCCTTCTACAGTTGATTTGAATCCCATGTTGATCGGTCTGCTGTTCCAGAGATGAACATCGCAAACCGATTGACTTTATAAAACTTCAGTTACATGAGTTCTAAAAATCAAATGTTATTTTACGTGATCCGATCACCTATCTAGACTATTTTCAAGTCTTTCTGAACAGCCACACTTGAAAAGCTCGGCTATTTTCACACTAGCTCATCACTAGTGGCAGCAAATACGAACTATCCGTATATTTGATGCCACTAGTGATGATTCGTCCTACGAAAGACAGACATCTGAGATTCACTTCAGACCTCTTTTCTGTTACTGTCCTTTTCTGTTTCAGTATTTCTGTGCTTGACTTTTATTGAGCTTATGTATTTCGGTTTAAAACCTCTCATTTGCTCGGTGGAAAATAGCTATCCGATAACACGTGCCAGAGAAACAACGGCAGGAGTTATTCTTGTCCGTTGGTACGGTTGCCGTGAATACTGGCATGTAACCAGTAGCGGTTTGATAATGAGGCCCTGCATGTGAGATTTGAGGAAACGCGCGTCGCTTACTTTCTAACTATAAATATGTTTCTGTATAATCTTCAAGAACCTTGTTCACAACGAAGCGTTACTGAGTCGAATGTTGAGTCAAAGAACATCATAGCGCCTTAGAAAGTCAGAAATGCTTCAGAATGTGCCACGGCGCTTACGAATCCCTGAGATGCAAATCGCCATTCAAGACCTGGACGGTGGTTAACGAGAATTTATTCTGAATTATTCATTTATTATGTGTTTTATCCGTAAAAAACGCCAAAACTCACTACTCTATTCCCTGTTGGTCTTAAAGTAAGATCGCTGAAATTTTGCTCAGGTCAAGTCATCGAAGGTGGCATTCATCGCGATCATTTTTATGAAACAGAATTTTGCAGCACATAGGTCCCGTAAATGCAAGAACAAAATGCAACTTTTCATAGTCGATCGATAAGTTACCGAGATTAGCAGGTTACCAGTTTCAAGTACCGACAAAACAACAAAGCGTCGGCATTAAACATTTTCCTCTTAAGTGTCGACCTAGTTTAAAGTCATAGCTGACGTCATTGAATCCATATGACTATTAACTAATTGTGGCTAACATATAACTCGAAACACACGGATCGGGGGTCAATTAAGTTACAAATTTCTTGTAAATATCCGTACCATCAGTTGCTACAAGTGCTGAGCTCCTGTTGTTCCATTCCCGATTCTTCCCATGGCAAACTTCTGAAGTATCCAAAAGACAAAATTTGGCAGAAGCGGCGGGTTGCAAGTGGGTGTTGAAGAATATTCTCCATAAGCTTGTAATTTCCATCGTTAATTTTCAGCAACTTCCGCGCCATCTTGTCGAAGTTCAACTAGCTAACCGGGGTTCTCGCCATGCCGCTCTTCAGCAACACTTTAGCCGTTCTATTAGAAGAAACATGTCTGCGTCAAACGGACGATGAGAACGTCTTCGGTTTAGAAGACTTCGCTTGTTACCACCCTCATCGTTCAGGGAAAGTTAAGGTTCATGGTGGTGGCGGTGGCATAATAACCTGCGTCAACTTGGCTTGGTGTGAAGACTGCTCAGAAACGTTTTTCCTCGAAGATGCTGCGAAGTTTCTCGTAGTGGAATGCAAGCCATATTACCTGCCGACTTCTTAAAGCATTCTCGTTGGTAACTTGTACATAATCGTAAATCCTGATTGCAAACGCTCAATTATTGATTCCTTTGAGCAGAAATTTCGTGACAGCGTTGGCCCCGGTTTGAACAGTCAACTGCATGTGTTCATGGGCAGCGTTAGCCTACCCGGCCTTACGTCGTTACGAAGTTCTTGTCTCAAAGACTTCGTTTGCTTCCCACCAAACTTGATGCAAGACTGGATTACACAATAGTAAATATTCGAATGTTTCGCCACTATGATTTGGATATTTCTGATCATCGTATGATTCGTCATATGCCGCATACGTCAGCAGCAAATATGGAAAACGTTCATTAATTCGGCGACGTCGTCGTGTTTTTATTCATATGTCATTAGTTAATTGCAGTCTATAATTAAAAACAACAGACTAGGTCGTTCTCCGTGACAATGCCGCAAGCAACCACGTGGAATCCGCAATGGTGAACATAAAATTTGCCTTCGATACCTGTTGCCCCCGGCAGAAAATTTATGCAATTATCGTTGGCTGCCGATCAGATGGTGTTATACGATTGATTCGGCGAAAGAACAAAGATTACAGGATCAGAAATAAAGCGGCCCTTAAATGCTTGCGGAGGCAACTGACATCTGAAAATGTTTGACTCAACCTCAACCGAGTAATCAGTTGCCTTCTTGACCTGCATAAACGCGAAGGATAAATGGGCCGCGAATAACCGGCTGTACAATTGGAAGACGAGATACACAGCCTTGCGGGCAGACGCTGAGACTTTGCACAACAATTTTCTACGCTAAGAAAATGAGGAAGCAACCACAGATCCGCTTAACAACTTGCCTGAAGCAATCCTTATGAATCGGAAAATCGTGTCTTCGTATATCATTTCGATGGATAGTGTAAGGTGGCAGTTCAAAAACAGTTTCCACGACTGTGCAGTCAGACAGCCTAGCTCCCATGGCATAGAAGCCTGATGTCGACTCACTATCTGAAGTCTTTGCCGGACTGCACAGCCAAAGTCCAGCGGAAGGTCCAATGCCGGATCCATGACAGACGGTGTGAATAACGCCTACCCTGAAATCTCCTAGGCTGCCTAAAGCAGCTAAATAAAGATCAGGTGCAGTGGTTACAATGGCATTTATAAATGCTTAGAAAGAACTGTCTCGTCGTCTATTTATTCAAAAATGTTGCGAGATGTCTATCTTGGTAATGCGGTTATTAGCGAGGACGCAGTGCTCTGGATGCATTGGCTGTACCTGTCAGTATCACTACCAACAACCTCGACGAAGGTTACTCTTCAGAAACGGGTGCCTTTCTTGACTGTAGCTCAGCCTACAACACTTGAACTGTTCACACTGTTGGCCAGCATCGATGTCGAGTATCACACTGTCAGCCTGTTAGCCACGTATTACTCTAGAGTCCGACAGTTTGTTGAAGTCGGCAAGAATAGAGGAATGGTTCGCCTGACGACGCGAGATGCACAAGGATCCTGTTTCTCCCGTCATACACCTATCTGATACTAACACGACGTGCGTGAAACACGCAGATAATACTGCTGTGTTAGCTTCAATACATACCACGTCTGAATTATTGCATTTCTTTGTCTCCATTAACGAGGTTTGGGACCGGATTAACGGTTATTCCTAATAATAAATGTAAGGGAATCAGGATATTCTAATTTCCATCATACAAGGCGCGTATGCAGAGACTACACAAAAATTGCTTCACAAACTACGCAGTTCTGCAACAACTTGTTTGAAAAGTTTCCACGGTAAAATACTTGAGGTTGATTATCGACGAGAGCCTTGGCTGGGAACAGGGAGTGAATGCAGCTGTTGGTAAAGTGCGGTGACCGGCTTCGGTGTTGCACAGATTGAGGAGGTTATGCCTGGTTCAGAAGTGCTGACAGACTTCAGCAAATGCGGTATTTTGCCGGTCTTCCTTTGCGCTGCATCGGTCAACTTATGCAGTCCTGGCGAAAACAGCTGAGCTTTTGAAACAACCTGGTCGATTCGGTAACTGCGACTCAGGGGATTAGCGGGTTTGGTGCATTCCAACCATATGCTTGTTCAGTACAACAGCTGCTTTGTTCAGTTCTATTCTAATTCTATTCTAACCGACCTAACTTACCCCTGTACCCATGTAGCCAGTAGTGTCCTTCGAAACTGTCAGGCACGGGTTCCATGTACGTTGCTCGCAGATGTCTGACTGAAGCTTACTAAACAGCGGTCGTTCCGTTCGTTGCCGGATGTTTGATCGAATCTAATAAAGAATAGCTGCCATTTTGGACCAGACTCTGATCAGCTTGATATGGAACCACTTTAACTGCTGGTTTTATTGCCTTGTATTTCAGGTTGCATAATTAGACCTCAGTCAATCTGGACGAATTGAGGTAATGGTACGGTAGATGGACGTTGAAATAATGACGTAACATTTCT
This sequence comes from Soboliphyme baturini, assembly GCA_900618415.1. NCBI lineage: Eukaryota > Metazoa > Nematoda > Enoplea > Dioctophymatida > Soboliphymatidae > Soboliphyme > Soboliphyme baturini. The sequence goes on from UZAM01006637.1 coordinate 21,407, forward strand.
GGAGCTTACGTGTCCTCTGAAATGTTAGGAACAAGGCCTTCCTAAATTTATTTTTCACTGGTCTCCTTCCTCAAAATGACGGAATACAAACTGCGTTAAACTCCTGCTTTCGTTATGAGAAGGAATAATGGTGGCGCCCTCCAATCCTTCCATCAGAATTTATGTCAATAGCATTCTTCCGTTAAGCAAAATCGGTGGACAAAATGTGGAGTATTATTGTGGCCACGCCGATTCTGTCTTATTAATAGACCGTTTGAGGTGTAGCAGAGCTCGAACAGTGGCAGTAACTGAGTAACAAAATAGATTCGACAGTAGCTATTCTTGCCATCATTCGTACTTTTGCATTTGCTCATCCTTCTAGGCGTAACCTCAAAATCGTCTCTGAATCTAAAACAAACAAATACTAGTTCAGTATTTATAACGTGAACGCGGAGATTATCCTGACGATGAACTGAACATTACAAGTTATTTTTTAATCACCGAATTATTTGGAGAAAGCATATTTAAGTTTTGTGTATTTACGACTGTAGCGTGCCTCGGTAGCTGCCTGCGTTAAACCTCTTCTTCTAAACTTATAATCGTTAATGTAACAGTGGTTAATTCAGCGGCTGAAGTAACTAATGACAACACCCGAATAGAATTGGAGACGCACAATGAAGCTTATGTATACGCTGTGGTAACCAGTTGATGCTAGAACCTCTTATACGCAGGAGGGGCATATTTGTAAAGTAAAAGGTTTGAAGCACAGCATGGGTGACTGCCGTACATTTATCTGAGAATTTTAAGAACACTTCCAGCAGGGGAAGATCACACTTCGCTTCCGCCAAAATAAACATTCGATTGCACTTTTCTTGCTACGTGACCCATGTGGTTAACGAGAACTGTGCATCGTTGTTCTGTATTTGTCTTTATAGAAGTAATTTTTTATATCATGTAGAGAAAAATAATCGAATTATTAGCATAATGATTTAGTTCTCGAATTTCACGAGTAATGATAGAAACGAACAATTTATAAAATCAGCAGTCGACATTTTACGAAACATGCGTAAATGAGGTTAAAATGCAACGTCTGTTTAGCTGCTAAAAATGCCGAATCTATATTGATTTTCATTGCATAGAATCATTCGCTGTTTTCAGTTTCCACGTTCCTTGCTGAGAGATGCAAGATATGCTTTCCATTTGCATGATGTACATAATCACGTGCACTCTGAAAGTACTCCAATCTAAAATTATGACTTATTCGACGCTTTAGATTCAACTCTAGTTCGCTGTTGCTCGACTTGGCTGTTTGCCGTTGAGCAACGTTTAACAAACTCATCTTCCTTAAAATCTCGTAGCCCGCTGATGAGAAATGCTGTCTGACAATTCGTGGATATTTATAGCTTCAACTTTTCCGTGAGTTCCGGAAGGGTCTACTCAGAGGTTGCATGCTAGTTTCACCCTTATGATACATCTGGCATGCACATGTTATTGTAAGCACAGTGAAATAACCACGTGGATCAAAATTAGAACTAGTGAATCAGCAGAGTCAGTGATTATCATCATCCGCTATTTCAATTACCACTGATCAGTGACTGCTCGCTTTTGCTGTGACAACTCAGTCTCACTGAGACTGTAAAGATATGAGTACAAGTCTTCTACGCACGTGTTTCATTCGGTACTACATGCACACTGAACTAATTTCGCGAAACTTTCAGTAGCATGATAACTCTGAAGTGCGCAGTTCCTGTTAAGCCTGGCATATCTGCTTGGCAGCCATCTCTTTATACAAGGGGGAATTTTAGAGTCTCTTTCAGAATGGAAAAATTATTATGAAAAATCGTTTAACGGGCATAATTAAGAGCAAAGCAAATTGAAATACTTTACCTCTTTCACGTAAAATTAGCGTATGCTGCAATATTTTTATTTTACTCCTAATTCAGAGATGCCTTGATTTATTAATACCAGAGTAGGTATCCACTGCGATATTGAAAATCCTTTGATTTGTACTCTTTGGGACTTGCTGACTTTGTCACGATAAATCGCAAAGTGATTACCCCTCCCCCTGGGTTTGCACTATGCTTTATCTTATTCATTAATTTCGTTCAGCAAGGAATTGACCACACATTGTTTCGGACCGATATTGCTCAGTTGAGAGAGTGTCGAACGTAGAACTGATAGGTGTTGAGTTAAAGCCTCGATCAGGACCACTCATCCTTCTTCCTTCGGAGGTCGATAAAAGAGTATCACTCCGTGGGAAGGAAACAAAAAACTACACGCTACGCATGCCACGTGAATAATGTAGACTCTGTCTTTAAAAAATAAAACATTAATGGCTAATGGTATAGAAATGGAGATCAGCACCACACCATCGACCTCATGAAAAGACGAGCTCCAAAATGGCTCAATCATGACAGTAAAGAAGATCGACAGTCCACGGATAACAAATTTTCCGTTCTTTTCCTCATGGTTATCGGGTACAAACCCCATGCGCGGCGTAAATTTTTACTTCATCCTCAATATCGGCTTTTGTCAATCCACTGCTATACGAAGGCTTCTTTAAAATTTCGCCATATACCTCTGTTTTCGGCTATATTCATCCATCTGATCCAGTTAACGTATTCACCTCATCCTGCCATCGATCGAGAGGTTTTCCTGCGGGCCGTCTACCTCCCTTTG
>UZAM01006638.1:32363-44106 GCA_900618415.1 Soboliphyme baturini
TGTTTGGGATGTAGTTGAGACATGAGATTCACAACATTTTTCTTTCCCTGGCTCTCTCGGTGACAGGCAACTGGCGCACTTCGGCTACCGTGAATGATCACGTCTCACAGCCATCCAGCGTTGTCGGCAGGACGGAGAATTGAACAGATGGACGCAGGCATCTTCCCTGATATTGCCAAGAAGAACATAACTGATGAAATGCAGCGCAGCCAACCGACCCTCTTTCTCCGTTGAAACTCTCTAGTTTAACCATATATATAAGCATAAAATAAGCTTGTCGCGATGATCAACCGATCACTGACTTGATACTCGTTTTGGCTAATTCAGACTACATAACTTACTGGGTATTCCTTCTTCAGAGAATCATACTGTCATGTTTTCTTTAGTGTTCGAACCACAAGTTCTTCCTTTTCAAACAATGCCTTCCCTGGCAAAGACGAAGACATCGTTCAGGGGAATGACATAATTCAAGACATCCTGCTAGGTATCTTGCTGACCTTGAGACTGCAGGTATTGCGCTGGTGAATAGCATGCATAGCGCACTTTGTCGCTTGACAGCTTGCGCATGCAAAACAGCTGCGAAAGCCGTCTCTTCCCTAACCACCGGAAGTCAAAAACTATGAGGAATCCATCCGGCGCATCCGATCTGCAAGTGGATATCTCCGCTCCATCATCTTCGATGGCGATGGCGCCATCCAACCAAAGTTAAAGAAGAGGATCGCTCAAGCTTTAAATGCCTTAGGAAACCTTTCGAATCTGTGGGATGAGAAAGGAGTAACTCTTCAAGCAAAAATCTGTCTATACCTTGTATCCGTCAAGTCAGTGTTGTTGCAGGCAATAAGACCGCTAATGAAGGAACAAGAACGACACTGAATAGCGCATAGCAGCTGACGAGGCTGACAATGGCGTTAGGGCTGGACGAGCTTGCACAATGAGCGTTAAACGGCAGGACCACGTAAGGAATGAATCTGTTCTCTTTTGGGCACAGACGACCTCGGTAAATATTAAGATCAAGAAAGAAAGGTTTGCCCTGTTGACAACTGGTTCAGCGTACAACATTTAATTCAGCCCGTTACCTTCTCACATGGGAGCCGAAACACGGCAGACGTCAACTAGAAGGCCAGCATGAAATACAAAATGAACAAGGTAAAGGTAGATATGCTCTCGAAAACGAACTGTTCCTACTACGATACAGTAACTGGTGCCCAACAGCAAGTGCTATAAAATTGTAAAGTTCACATCACAAACCAGAGAGTTTCTGCTTATACATACGGCCAAAGGTGATGATCCCAACAAACGCACACAGGTGTCCTCGGTACACAAGATGGACGGAATGACGACAGAATGCACAGACCATGTGTTACCCGTTTCGTTCTTCGGAACAACAACTTCAAAAATGACATTTGCTACAGTAAGTTTTATTGAATACCGACGAACAACAGCGACAGCAGCTTTTGGTATAGGATATGAAAAGAGCTTAGACTCAATCTCGACTTTCCGTGCAGGTCTGCCCTTCACTGCTTCACTGTCCTGTTTCACTATGTTGGCGTATACCTTCGCGCGGATCCGCTTTCAGCAAGAAATATGTCTTTCTGTGAAGCAGTAGCCCGTGCTTTACAGCAAAAGTGTTTAAAAGCTGCCAATACAGCGGACATCACAAACCAGAGACGCTGTGCTTATACAGACAACTCAACGTAATGATATCAATGCTTCACATACAAACACACACACACCACACACACAAACACACATTTTCTTTCAGTTGGAATAGCGACAGTTCTAGCTTCTAAATCGCTGTCGTCATGGGCAGTAGTTTCTAGTCAGAATGATTTAACTATCCCTAATTATTGATTCTGATCGCATTTACGCAACTCAGATGCTGCTGATAATACAGCGATTCAACGGTTGAAGCAATCCATCTGCAACGTGCGAAATGACATCGCCAAACGAGAGCGCAGAATGAAGGCTTTTCCTGAATCTAGGACAGTTCTTTAAACTGTACGCAGCTTTGCCTTTTGTTTGAGTGTTACTCAATGATCAGCATTCAATTCAATTATCTCAGTACATGAATCGGATCTGACCGAACAGGAATTAGTTTAAGGCTGGAGGACTCACTACATACCCGGTCGTTCTTCGCCATGACGATCGGTAGGACGAAAGCGATATGCAATAACACCAACTTAATAGAAAATTGAAATCCACACAGAATTTCGAAGTTACCACCAAGTGCGTCATCACAAATGAGGCCGTTATAGCACTGACACGAAGTATTCAACACAAAGATGACCATTTCAGCACATGGATGAATATGTAAAAACTTTTCCACGTTTAACTTATCAAACTTACAAAGTGACCATATTGAATTTGTCATTTTCCCACGAACTGCTGCTCGGTTTCGTCTGATGGAAATCTTGCACCTTTGAAATATAGTAAAGTAGCGACCTAGCTGAAGAACAGTTACATTCCAATGGCCATCAAGCTGCGATAAGGCATGCAACCGCATTTCGCGTGCGATGTGTGCCATCTTCTTTCTGTCTGTTGTCTTTTCGATTAGTATTCTTAGGTTTTGGGATCTTTGCATCAAGTGACAGACGGACTGAAACCACTGCTCCTTGCACAGTGCGATAGAGTATCATAAAGCATATCCTGTGACAGAAAACGAGTGAAGTTTATATCTGAACTAGTTCTTCGTCGCGTAAAGAAAGAGTAGTTGCTTTTCAACTATTGGTCTCATTCTGGTTTCTTATTCGAGGTCGTGTCCTGTCATTTTCTTCACTTTGTGGCGTTATTCATGCCGAGATTTCGACGGCAGCACGTAAAGTACAGCGGAAGCTCTGTTACCGATAAGGAAAAGGGTTGACGCACTTATTATGTCCAACATTATGATATGATCGTTCCCGGTAATTTTTCCATCGTCGTTCTCTTCGCATTTCACATTCATCATGCGTTGCACTGAGCACTGCAAAAAGCCATGCATTCGACGCCCATGTGTCCTCACATGGGTAACCGGTTGCTGATTTGCATGCAGCACAGTAATAACGCAGTTTGGTGTGAAACAGAGGTTTGTGAGACAGATCTTGCTTTCTTGAACAGATCCTCGACAAACTATCACAAACACAAGGAATTGGTGCAACCAACGAACAGAAACGAACTGCATCCCACCTTCGTCTGCATTCTACATTTAAACCAGCGAAGCATAGTCTAATGAAACGGCACAATTCAGCATGTTTAAGATGGTGACAGCATTCGCTGGAATGCAAATTTCGTTTTTGCTAGCATTAATAGTCATTTTCTAGAAGGCTGTTCACTCGACCCTCACCTATCTTTAAAATCAGTTCATCGAAACAAATCAAACTTTTTTGACGTACATTCCTTGCGTGGTTTTGAAAACGTCTGTGGCAAACATATTTTCGTTGAACAACCACCTCACCAGCACGCTCGGGATGAGCATCATTGAAGCAGCAACAGTGTGTCAGCATCGTTCGATAGTGTTTTAGGCAACCGCCGAGGAAAATTTCCCTTTCAACGCTAGGCTTTAAACCTTGCTTCAGGTATTGCTCAAAGAATCTGAAGTAACCTGCATCGAAGCCATGCCGTTCAACTTGATGAAAAAATTACCGAACATCAAGTCAGTTTATTGGGAGAGCTCGAGTATGACATCGTTTTCGCCTTACAGATTCTTCAGCTGTGCGGAAGTTAGATGACTGAAGAAGGGGGTCACCAGAAATGAAAGTTTTAGGAGAAACACGCACGCAATTACTAACGAGTTAAGGAATTTCCGAAGTCCGTTTTATTGGTTTTTATGAGTAACAAACATTTCGTTTAGGTCTTAATTTTTACAGCACAAAAAGGATGAAAAAGAAGCTTTCGTTGAAGACAATCGCAAAGACATTTTGCTGAAGACAATCAAGAAAATTTTCACCATCGACAAGCACTTCCCAAACTTGGATTTGCAACATATCACCTAATGAAAATTATTCGTTTCTCGTCTGTCGACAATATTCTTTGCCCGGCAATCCCTACGGCTGATGACGAATTGCCGATGACAACAAAGAAATGAGATCTAACGTCCGACAACGCTTTCTGCACGTTCGTTGGCCATAGTTAGGCCATACTATAGTAAGCCTTGCTCAGTCCTAAATGGTATTTATTTTTTTATAGGACTGTGGAGTTCTGACCTCGAACTGCCGCCGTGGCCTCTAATAGCACGAACTGGGAAAGTTATGCCTGCAAACTGGTGGAATATGTGTACTAACTCTACAGCAATAAAACCAATATTCACTGACAACGTTAAGGTAAAGAAAATGCTTTTCCACCCAATGAGCTACGGGGTATATGTCCATAAACTACATGCGGGTGCTATGCTACCATTGAGCCGTAGCCTTGACCGTTTCCTTAATGTTTTAGAATACGAAAGAGATTCGTCCGCACGTAAACGCTCGTCACCGAAAGATAAGTAAGCAAACGATTTAGTTTACGTAATATTCTTACAAGACTTACCATCGAAAATCTAGTTTCTTGTCCATAATATGGAAGACAGCAACAAATAAGAAATTAGGACTGAGTGCCAATGCAGAGTAAAGTGGAATTCACTCATCTCGTCCGCCGCGACTGTCTTAAAATAACGTTGATCGGCTAAACATAAAACGAGAGTGGCAGATCAGTTGATCTCAAACGTGTCTCGCATGCAAATCTGATAGGAAAAACAATATTCTTATGGCAAGCTTGTACAGAAAGACGAATAGCTGCGGTCTGTATTCCTCATCTAGAGAACATGCAATGTCGGGATCATGCCTCTTACCCTCTGAACACTAGAGGGCACTGACTAGAACTGGAATGAAGAACCGATTCGTGGTCCAAGTTTAAGCTGAGGCATTTCAGATGTGAGGAGAGATGCAAACGTAGAAAAAGGAGGAGAACATAAAGAGTACATTTGTGTACAAAAACAACGCTTGACAAGTGGCAAGTCAGTAACTTGTTTCAGTGTGCCGAGGCTTCTTCTTCAGGAGCTATTTAAAGACTTAAATCGTTTAACTTAAGGGCCACTATAAATAAATCGCTTATTTACGAGATTCTTTCATATCCGGGCAATTGTTTTCCTTTGCTCCAAGGCCGAAACAGAAGAATGCCCGACATAACGACAGACAAGAAGCCTCCGATGCAATGGCCACAGCATGTTTAACCGACGACTGATGAAAATCCATGCTTTGCAAACGACGATGACAACAAAACAATAGGCTATAAAACCTCGCGAGGTACTTCCGTGATGCACCGATCGTATTCGTATCTAAAAACTAAATAGCACTACGCTCGCCGTTCTGTTGATTCTGTAGAGAATCTCTTCCAACGAGAAGCCGATCATTCACTGTCGATGTCTGCATTTCGAGAAGAGCCATTTTTGTAATCGAAGCAGAAGTTTAAAACACTCTGCTCGTCTACCAAAGTTCTTGTTGAAATTGGTAGGATAATTGTAACTACGTCATGCTTTTTTTCGCAGCACTTTAAGTATGAATTTTTGCGATAACGAGATTGTGGACTGATCGCAGTCTGGAGTCGAATTAAATCTAGACTGCTACATTAGTGACTGCATGCGAAGAAACGTAGATCCTGTTTGGAAGAGTTCTCCTTCTTCCATTGCAGTATCATCGCAAAACAGTTCACCGGGTATTCAACAAGGTGAAACGCTGGGAGACTTTAAATCCTCACACAGAGTCATTCCATGTGTATAAGCTGCCCATGAACGTTTGGTTAAATCGTTTATGCAAGAAACTGGACGAGCCGGTCGAGCAGGCTGAATTTCGTAAAACATCTTCAACGTTTAACCACCATCAAGTATTGCATCAGCTGCTCTAAAAGTGCAATGATTGCAGCTTGTCCATATGGCAAGGCATTTGACATGGTGGAGCATCAGAGTAGTCGTCAGTGCGTTGGAAACGTAAGGAGATGAAGAATATATCAGGTCTACAATAAACACACTGAAGCTGCAACAGGAAGATTCAGCTGTTTGAAGGTCCGGTTAAAATCAAGATCAAGTTTACCATGAGGATAAATGTCGAAGGAGTCGAAGAAATTTACTCCGACACTTACAGTCTTACACGAGAAGATTTATTTACTTTTTCTACAAATTCGACCACCAGGACAAAGCTTGCACAGCCAAAATGACTAAAGCACCGCAAGATAAAGAACAGTCAAGTGTATTCTCACTAGTTCCTAAAAACAAACCTGCATACGATGGAATGTCGGTCTTTCTGCCATTTACATAACGGGCCACATGCGATACCGTACCTTCATGGAGTCTACAACACGGTGATATTTGTTACACTATCAGCCAAACGTGTGCTATTTTTATGGCAATGTCCAGAGCTGGACGACAACTACAGTGTGTGACTTCCTGCTTCCTTTTCAGGCGACACTCATGTCGTAGTTTAAGTTATTGCAAGACAGCTTACTCCGGACTATATTGGATATTGTAAATATATTACATGTTTATTATGCTGCTTTTTGTCAGTACATAATGCAGCTAGCTTTTTTCAGCACAGACATTATTTAATAATTTTGAAAAATTCTGGAAAAACAATCGGTAATGAAATAATAATATTCGTAGTTACGCCAGGTGGTCAAGGACAGTGTGCTAACTACAGTAAAGACAAACTCAATCTACAAGTCAGAACTAATAACATCCTTAAATATAGAAGTTTGCCAGGAGAGTGTCAAGACTACTCGATACGACGGCTGAAAGAAACCGGAACTTCATGACCAGTAGCTCTGTGAATAAACAGACATCCATCAGATCTTTGACCAGATATAGAGGAGCGAACTCCGTAGAAAAACCGAAAACCTGATAATAGCTTCCTAAGGATAAGCCATGAATGTGAATTTGTACAAAGTGGAAATCATGCAATGAGAAAACGATGCAGTGTGGAATGAGTCAAGCAAACGATGAAACGGTGGCCGATATATGTTCCAGCTGCCAAACGCTTGCGAATCGAAAATACAAGGCAAGTCAAAACGACGTTTCAAGGATAGTCCACTGGCAGTGGTGTACACGAGCCAATTTACCAGTGGAAAGAAGTGGTGGAAACTCCAATCATAAGAAGTGGAAGCAACTGAAAAAGAGAAAATAGTTTGAAACTTCCTGATATGAACCGATAGTGGAATATCGGCAAATAGTGTGGACGTCGTATTAGTAGGCAAAGCGAAAAAACTGACACCAATCATCAACATGGTATGCTCAGCTTACAGAAACTTTGCTGATAAGGGAAAAAATTCTTTTGAAATACCACATTTGAAAAAAGAGGTAGAAAAAATTTGCGGAGTAAGAGCGGAAATAACAGCTGTGGTGATTGGTGTCCTCGAAGCAGTATAAAAGGACCATCAGCACCAACTAAACTCAAGTGATGAAATGAATGAGATCAATAAGCTGCCGAATGCAACGCTGCTAGGAATATACTGAATATTAAGAAGAATACTAAAGGGCACACTCAAGTTCCCTAACTTTTGGTAGGGTTCGAGCTGGAAAGGTGAACAAACTATTAATTTTACTATGGACCATAATTAAACATTAAAAATAGTTCAGCTGAGCGGGAATTACAAAAATCATGCGGAAAAGTCAAGAAAAGTCAAGAAGTACCCCTATTTGGCAATAAACTTAACTCCAAGGATTATGAGGAACATAAGCTTATATAACTCAATACTACTTAATCTCGAAGATTATGAAGACCGTGCGATATTTTAATCCATTTGGGTCACTCACTTAATGATGTCGAAGTTCTGTCTTTATAGGCACAGGAAGAATGGTTCAGAAAATCTTTAGTCTAGAGCATTACCAACATGCGATGCAATGCAGTTGGTTGATAAAGTCTGATCCGCAACCATTACTCAGTTTGCCGTAAAAAACACAATCTGAACCACTTTTGAAAACAAGGATTAACCGCTATTCGTACAGATATTGTTTGCGCTTTGCGTACTGTAGTAAATACGGCTGCTGGACAACTTAAACCTGTATAACACCGGAAGCCCGTTTCAGAATGAGAGCGCAGAGGATGCTTATTCTGATGCCAGCTCGTTCGAATGAAAGGACGGAGGACTACCCTCGTAATAGCGAACAAGCAGCTTGGCGTCTTCTGTCTAGGAGGAAGGTAACACCTGAATTAGAATTATTTCAGTTAGGCATATGGCGTTTCTTTACAACGATTCTGGCCTTGGATATATCACAGAAATCCGGTAAGCATATTTGCCCTGGTACTTCTGCCTTTAAACATTTTAATTTATAAAGGACCCGCATTTAACGGCACGACCGTAAGTCTTCGTATGCCACGAGCACACCAGAAAACCGCAGTCCCTGCTATTCGCAGGTCAGTTGCTGCCACTCGTTTCTGGGCTGGCTGCACAGAAGCATATTGGATAAATTCCTTGCTCAAAAGAATAGCAGCGAATACGAAAGTGTAAGAAGATCGTTACGCCAAGCTGGAATTCAGACCCTGCACGTTTAAAATGCGAAGGTAAACTATTTATCCACTGCGTCACTGTCCCTCCCCTCCCCGCATAAGGGTAAGAGAAACGAAAGGAAGCAGTAAGTGGTCAAACTGTTTAACACGTGCTTCTCGATCAAATGCATTGGATTCGTTTCATCAACAGAGCCATATATCATACAGTTACTCCACAGGAATGAAAGTACTCCTACTGGTAATCATTCACAACCTGCAGAATCAATAATTGGCAGATCCAAGAAATCGTAGTAGTGCAGACTTATGGCCAATGATAATTTAGATACCTGTGATCCGCCGAAAGATCATCTGATTGGCTTCAGGCATGGTGCCTGCATTGGGTCCGATTTCCTTATAGTCGTAGCGGAACTTAGTCTACAGTTAATCTGCCACATCAAACTCGTATGTTGAAACATACCGGGTTCTCGAAGTTGACGGGTTAAAATATGACGAGGCTGTGCGGTCGTCCTAAGGAAAGGTGTATAGTTATTTTAGTACCGTCCAGTGCCTAGTCAGGAAGTGGCAATGTCAATGAAGCTCGCAAAGACTTCAAAGAAGGCGTCATTTCTTAGACGAGAACGTAGTTTCGGGTCAGCAAACGGGTAGTCAGACTGCCCTGGATTACGGAGAGCACGTCTGTGCTCATAGTGCAGAAAAATTAGGCTACGAAGCAGCATTTGCAGCACCTCGCTGCACTTTCGTTCGTCCATCGCCATCTCGAGTAACGAACTGCGCCATCTGCGAGAGAGCGCTGATCAGAGACGACAGATCTCCTTCGGCCCAGAAAGTTAGGTAAGCCCTGTATAAGAGAAGGGCAACCCGGTTAAAAAATAGTAACAAGAGCTACAGGTCTAGTACGTAATTCCGAAAAATGAACGATAAAGCAATATGTCGCATACCTACTGAACATTAATGGACGTTGTTTATACCATCAGCCCTAGCAACACCGGTTGACTCAGATGAACCTCCACCATTTAGAGTGATAGAAAAAAAACGATGATGGCAGCACAAACGGAGCAGCAATACTGGTATCGATAGGAAACCTTCTGAACACAGTCAGAAAGAAATTACGACTCGATTCAGAAAGCAAACATTCAAAATCGTTCAATCTCTGAAACATAGCAGGCAAAACGAAAGGCTACAGTAGATGACCTCTGGCTTCCTTTATTCAGTGCGAAGCGAGATGAAATTCTTCTTTAAAATAGTTCTTCCATTGAGTGGGCAGCAGAATTTTAACCGAATTACTCTCTACAACTAATGGAGGTCGGAGGTCGTTCTAACGAACTCCGACAGTTGCAGCATTCCTGGGCATTAAGCATCAGATGAACGTGCCTCGCACGTTTTTCACTTAGTCACTAGCAGGTACTCATGTCCGCCATCTTGCAACTTATACGATTTTTAACAACTTGCCACGACGGCGATCGAACCCAAGAAATGAACAACCTATCATCATCGGCGCATGTACCTCCCTTTTGCACTTTGTAAACTAAATACCTCACCCGAACTCCACTAGACACGTTGCGTTTTTCTGTTTATTCTTTCAAAGTTAGATACATGTGGTGCTCATCTGATAGTCGTTACCTACTTTAACAGTCAACTTGACCGACAGGCTGTTCGCCACAATATATATGAGTGTAGCTCTGGCGCGGAAAACGCTTGCTGGAGGTTGTGCCAAGGGCCCTGACTTATACAATTTAAATTTAGCACTATCTCAGTAAAATAAACCATCTAAAATTTCCCGGAGCTGATTATTTATTCCTTATTTGAATTTGTGATTTTACACTGGTCCTGATCAGAGTAATAAATGGCACAGTTGACGCTTCATTGACCCATTGAGCTAAAAGGTATTTAGTATAAGTCAGTTAGTTGAGGCCAAATATGTGAAAGACCAAAGACCAATGGGCATATTCGCCGGTGCAGAGCTTTCGTGCCAGACATTCAATTAGCAAACTTAGTACATTCACTTTTGTACTCAGGCGTTCTGTCAGTCCAAACCACGAGTCCGTTATCGAGGAAGGCTCGTGGTCCAAACAGAGCAACTGCACGTAAATTGGCATAGTCGATATGCGGCTTACTGTCTTGAAATGCAAAGCTAATTAGCAGTAGTAGCATCGTACTAAATATCAATTTCAAGCCAGTACCGCGGTTCCGTGAAGAACACTTCCTTTGAATGATACTTCTTCGTACCGTCATTCCGTTGTACACTTTGGCGTTTTTATTTTAGTTCTGGCAAAGTACGAAAACGCCGTCATTACTTACAGTGAAGGAAACCTGACTTGACTTGACCTGCGAGTCATCACCACTTCAACAAGACGCATGTTCGGCGGTGTTAGCTACAACTTCGTTCAAAAATTAGCCTTATTCTTCCTGCCATCATTTCAGCTAATAATGTAAAGCTGATGTTGCTCCGTCATTCATTCTGTTGAGAACCGTCTCTAATACGTAAACAATACATCCCTTCGAATCGCCGATCATCACTCCTTATCTTCTTTCCTTGCCTCGAAGTTTCTTCTCGATACTTCTGCATCCATCATGCATCATCTAACGGGCATGTCTCTCTTTTCATTATCGTACCCGCCATCAGAGTTAATTTGCTTGCAGCTTATCTCGAATGACTGTCATTTTTGCCTTTTCCATTTCTCTGTTTATCACTTGATCAGATAATCTAATCCCGAAATTCACGTTTCCAATGTTTCGACGGGCATAGCGTTCACTCAACTCATAGCTGAGTTTGACACTTCCCCTTCAGGTCTATATGTCAATATAAACCCTGCGGCCGTCATGTTCACAACCTTTCCGTTAGACAAAACGAGAATCCTTTACTTTCGATCGCATATAATTCCGAAGATCTGCCTCGTACCATTTAGCAGGAACCTTTATGGCAATCTCCTTGCTTGTTTAAAATAGACCATGAATTCTTATTTATCGTGCATGGTCTATCGCAAACATTAAAACTCATCGGCTAAACCTTTATTCGAAAATCGTGGTGCATCAATCCAACAGTAAAATTTTCTTTCCAGTAAGACAGCGTTGGTTGTATCATCTTTTGCTTATACAGTTACTGCATGACTGGCAATGTACATATCTCCCCTGATGTAAGCAGTCGAAGCTGGAAGAATTCAGCCAATCATTATCCACTTTCTTGACTGTTGATATCAAAGACAACTTGACCATTTTGGCAGGAGATTTTAATCATTACGATCTGCAGTCACTGCTACCTCCAAGCTTGACAAATATCGCTCATTTCTATACGCGAT
>UZAM01006639.1:9563-19983 GCA_900618415.1 Soboliphyme baturini
CAAAGTCATTAGTTTTTATGTCTGTACCTTTCCACAAGCAAGTTTGGTACCGAGGTTTATTTTGATGTCTCTTGCAAAATTTTCCCGAAACTCTGATGATGTGCGGCCATCTCACCTAAAGCAGAACTTCCTATCATTTAGCTGACACCTTGTCAAAACATTTTTGTAATAACGAAGCAAAGTTAAAATGACTGATCGATTCCAAGGCTTTTCCATAATAGTACAAACGATGGTATCCATCCTATCCCGGCTAACCGTAAATCGCGCTGAATCAGGCGCAACCCCCGATTTTGTTTTATCACCAATATCGCTACTAAGATGCACTGTAGAATTTTTCAAGAAATGGAATCGTTAGGAAGTTTGTAAATAAGCTGAAGAGAAGTTGTGTGGAGAAAGAGGGCTAGATTTGGAGAAGAATAGTTGTAAGAAAACGAAAAATGATAGGTAATGAAGTTAATACGATTAAAGTAGAAGAGTGCGAAGGATTCTGATTGATTCCTTCAATCTTGCGTTCTCGAAGCGAACGCAACTGACAGTAAACGGAAGTCACGAAATCCACAGGATCTCACGGAGGTGGCTGATTATGAATGGTGCATCTCTGGGCTATATGAATATGAATAATGTAAAATAGACCGTTAACAAATTTTCTCTCTCATCTATTGCTCATAGTAAGGTTATGATTCCTTATGCCACAACGTTGAGATCATAGTGTACGTGGCATTTGCAGTTAATAGGCATGATCGACTAATTGAACCTTTGTGTTGAATTATGCGACGCAAAAGACGTATCCCTGCAATTCTTCCTTGCTCATGTCAGCGTTTCCCTCACTTACGCCTGTTTTTCATAGTGAATCATGCACTGTTGCTGGCCATCCGTTAAATCCCATACTTTCAAAAGCCGAAACAGTTTTTGCGGTTGTAGTCGAGGGATAATTGAACAAGCTGTGTGCCGAAATTGCTGCAAAGAATTGTTACTGGTTGACTAGCCTCGTCATGTGACCTTTTCTCGCGTTGCACTATATGAAAGCGGCGCACAGAAAATAGCACCACTAATCCTGACTTCCTGCTGTGAGTCACCAGTTATTCACTTACCCTGTCTTCACATTTTAGCAATTGTTACTTGATGACAGCGTAGCCCTATATTCGACTCTGCCCTGACTTTTCCGTCGAATTGGATACCAACTCATCGAATTATTCATCTAAATCCATTTTTCCATTTCAACTCAAAAATGGCTCCAATTAATCGTACAGATGCTGCATTACAGGCCTAAGTTCAATAAAGACTCATCCCTCAGCCAAGTGAGTTACGTTCTATTTTACTTTTTACATTTGTGAGCGAATCTTCTTCGCTGCGTTGGTGCAAGGCTTTATTTTAAAGTGGGAAAGTTTGGTCATTAGAGGTTTATGTGCTGCATGCATGTGCGAACCATGGATACATCTGACAAAACGTTTCATGAATATGCCTATTCCTATCCCTCATGTAATTCGCGGGGAACCAATTAAGACATCATTTGCATGATATCGCCCTCTTTTCTTTAGTATATATTTAGAGGCGAGAGGAATATTACCTCACAACAAGCGTCATAATCTTGCTCCCTCATCGGACTTTCTGAAACAATCCAACAACCGTCGAGACGAATAAACGATATGCGATATATCATGACATGGGATGCAAAGGATAAGGCGATTCGGAGGATGAACTGCAAACGGAAGCTGTAGTGTTGGACAAACTAACAAAGTGCTCTTGAGCCAGTGAAACTCAACCTACAGGTCGTTTGTAATTGTCTATTTCCTAACATCCCTGCCGTTTTTCGTCTAATTTCCGTGAAGCTACACCAATGGTAGTTGAAAGGAAATTCGGCATTGTATCATTTTTTGCTGTGCTCTCATTAGGTAAGGGAATTTCGCATTTAACTAATACTTTGAAAAATATTCAACAATTGAGATCAATCAAAATATTGCAAAGACTGATCCTGGGTTCCATAACTGACCAAATGAACATATCATCGGTTGATGGGATGGATTACGCAGTTCTTAAAATTTGGCTATAATTTTCATTTGGTATGTATTTAAACGCGGGTCATCAAATTAGTTAAACATGCAAGTAAGAAGCAACTTGTCAGCTTTGTCAACGATGAAGAAAGACTCTGTGGGACGTATTTTCTGCTTAATGCACTCCAATCTTCCTATGAATCATTCACTAGTCACAGCCGAAAAACTGAAGTTAAAAAAGATAGCTATGATTATCTGAGCAGGTGTCCGCAGATTACTTGAGGCATCCGAAGATCTATAACCAGACAGCAGTTCTGATAACCCAATGCATAAATAACGCACTTTGCCGTTGATTGCCCTGGTATTTGGCACACACTGAGATCGTTTTCACCATAAGGTCGAAACCTCATTAGCGAGGGCCATGAATCAGAAAAGGGTTAGAATTATCTAGTGCAGCAGAATGAAACCTCAATACGCATTCTTTTTTGTGGAGAGCAGCTCTATTGGCTAACAAAATCGGCTTTGTCAATTCGACTTAACGGCTGCTTACCCCAGCATGCGACCCTCGCTCGTAGAAAGACGTCGGCAAAACTTGCACTGAAATAAGAGGAGCGCTATTTTCAAAGAAAACGTACATGAAGCGATGTGTCAATGAATAAAGACAAAAGAAGGTAACTGGAACACAATCCGCGAAAATCACAGAACCATCGTTCTAATTCCGTGTGGGAAACGCATTTTACAACAAAGGTGGCAGTTTTTTAATAGACTTTTTCTCATTTTCGCAAACATATTTTAGCCGATGCGTCGGAGATCTTTCCCATCACGTGTCATGCACATAAAATGGGTAAAGTGTATGCAAAAGACCTCGACTGACAACAAAAGGTGGGAAACGACAAGGGCAAAAAAGAACCTGACTCAACTGAGCATCATTCTTTCCTGATCACAAGGAGTATAGCAAGGACCTTGAAGCAATATAACCGGATGATAGTGATACACGATGAAAGGAAAAACAAAAAACAATAAATTTCATGGGTTTCGCGAATCGCACAAAGAAGCCACCAATGCCAAATTTGACTAAGGGGGTGAAACCGAGCAACAAAAATTAGTGTAGGATGATGAGATATGGTGAATTTGCCTGCTCCTTGAACATTCTGCTGCTATGATATTTTTTGGTATTAGTGCACAGTAATATGAACTAGGTAGCAAAGCTGCAGATTAGAAAGAGGTGTGAATTAAAGATGAGGAGTACATCGACATTAGTTAGTTACAACTGAGTCCGGTGTGCAGCAACAAGATTTGGTTTCTGTTGAAATCAACAGTCTCTCGTGAAATATAAAATTCGTTTTAATGTTGTGCATGACTTAGTAGAAGGCATAGTCAGTTTCAAGCACAAACATAAGCAACTTCGACATCGACTTCGACTCGCGACTTCATCAGAATGCGACTGAACTGTCATTTGCAGAAAAACTGGAATTTTTGGAGCAGCACAACTTTCGGTCCAACTTTGACTTGTTCCTCCAGAACCGGTCGAGTGACGACTATGTCAAGAAAAGCCTAGTTGGGACAGATTACGGTGCAGCACGTCAAATACGATCCGGCGGCAGGGTTAGTGCCCTTTCGGCAAACGAAGAGTCCAAGAAACCACTGATTGCGAGTGCGAGTGAAGACGATTGCTTTTCCTTCTTCTGACACTTTTCCCAAACATGTTCTCTGACCTACAGAAATTTTCTCATATTTCACTCGAACCTTTCGGCGTCTGTGTCACAAAGGAAATCTTGGTCTGAAGACCGTCTTCAACAGCGGTCAGTATTTCCTGCAAACGGCTGCTCTCTTCCAATAACGCTTTCAAGCAAGTTTCGTCTACGAAGAAGAAATTACGCAGGTAAGGTTATTCAGAATGAAGAATTAATGACTAAATGACCTTGATTAATCCCTGAGGAATTTCCAATTACCCTTTTATAGCGCTGCTTTCGGTTACAAAGTCGGTTCTCCGCAACTGCTAACCGATTTCTCTTTTGTAGGGATGTGGTCTCCTCAAAAAAAGTTTCTACTGAATGAGGGATTCCTTTGCTTTTGTTTTGGCAGATAAGAAAGACAGGCAGACTGAGTCGATTTAGTCCTTCTGAACGTTTACATTTTTAGCTCAAAGAATAGTTCATTGCAACGACCCTTTACTTGCATGAAAAATTACTTGGACGCAAAAAAATAATTTCGATGATTTATTTGTCTACTGTGATCGAGACATCGCTAGAGTTTCTCGTACTATGTTTGGAAACAGATCACTGGGGAAAACAAACACAGTGCGTTCCCTCAGTGTCACAGATATAGTGTCTCCTCACTTGTGTGGGCAGAAGAAAGATAAACAAAATGATAGACATTTAGTTGTCAAATCGCTAAATCTAAAAATTTTAAGCCTGTCGCCTAACTCTTCGCATCCTTCGATTTATCTTGAATATAAATGGTGAACGTTGAGCTAGAGAGTTAATCACCTGCCTAAAATTCACATCGCAAAGATATAAACATTAAATTTTGTGACTGTTGCAATATTGGTTTTTGAACTTAGAACCTAAAGATCAGTTCTGAAAATGAGACCTGATTCCTGGATTAAATAATGAACATGGAAATGGCAACCGAGTCACTGGGTCTTAAGTGTAGTCTCTTTAGGTTAAACCGCATTAGTTTTGAAAACAGACACTTAACCTGCAAAAAATTAACTATCTAATGTTTAATGGTAATGCGGAAGGTTTATATTTAAGGAGCAATATGACAAAGTGAGGTGGACGACGTCTTGGCCACATATTTGACCACGACGTACAATTTTCTTTAAGAGAAAAGCCCTGCTGTTTGGAATTATTATCATCGTAGGTGGTAGTAAATCTTCTATTTGTTTTTGACTGGCTGCTTCTGTAGAGACTTGAGCCAATCAACATTATTATGATCTGGTTGCCTTCAATTTGATTTCACTAGTAAAAACTTTCCGGTTAGAAGAGAGCTGCACAGTCATTCAGTGGCTCCTGGTAAAAAGTCAGTGTAATACAGCGATCGTTTCTGCGATGGTCGTCTATCGATTTCAGAGGCCGCACCAATTTTTCAGTTACGAGGCCATCAGCTAAAGAGAATTTTTCAATTGCCTAATTATCCGCTAATCTTGAGAGCTTCATTGGCTGAATATTTACGCTCAAAGAATTTTTATTTTCACCGTATTCAAGTCATCCAGTCCCTGATGTACCTCGTGGCTGCCTTTAGACGGTTGTGCAAGTTTCACCTTTGGTTTCATGTTTATATGTTTAAACCATTGCAGTTAAGAGTTAAGATCAGCCGACCTCAAGAACGAGTTAAATTGCCGTATCGCAAAATTTGTCAGGCGTCAACCGTCAACAATCCTTTGTAAAAACCTCAGTTCTTTCGGTTATCTATTGTCACTATCGCTCAGCAATTTTCCAAAATTCATTGTCATAGTTGAGGGTAGGTTTGCAGACAGATTTTACGAAACATCCAATTGTATCCCAGCTGAGATGTGTTTTTTATCTTCGTTGTGACTGAATTGTGCACGTACTTTCATTCGACCTGTCTTCATCTGCGAATGCTATGGGAAAGACACTGGAATGTTTCCTCATATTTCAATCGCACCATGACAACCTCCATACTGCTTTAATCAGATTGATCTGCATGCTGTCCTCTTTGCTTGCGGTGGCGTTTTATCTCTAACACATTTCAACCTATCAGCAACTTTCTGGATTGCCTTAAGGCGAAAACTGATCACACTGTTCTGCATAATCTTGAATATTATTCGATGAATTAATGTCGACCTTACAGGAAATTATGATTCAAGTGAGGTTTGCCGATTAAGAAGTGCCAAGAGACATAATAACTTTTTGGTTAATTATGAGGAGGACAAGGTTATTTCGAAACATGTTACACAAAACGTGGTAGCGCAAAAAGTTCAGATATCGAATATTTAATATCTGCTTATCATTTTGAATTGCAGGTTATGCCTAATCGGTATTTTGTGTTAGAAAATAGCAAATTCACGTGTGCATTTTGGAGCAGAGCAGCTTCTTTCACGAGAACCTAAGCACAATAAAGCGGTATGCATTTTTACGAAATGCAGTTGCCTTCGATAAGATAAATGTATATTCCTGCTACGCCTCTTGATCATAGAGGCCACATGGTTCAGCTCTTTGCTTTGAACGCTTAAGCAGTACAAAGTGGATATGTTGGACAGCAAAGCATACGCTTTTATAAAATGTATGCGAGCTTGCCATTAACCAGTCTGACGTGCATTCATTCGGCTCCGCAGTACAACAAAATCAGGTTGTTCTAGTTTTCGACGTCATCGTAAAACACTGTTGAACGCCTAAGGCACGGTGTCACAAACAGCTCTGTTTGCGGTACGTATGCAAGTATTTTATACTGTGGGTTAATTCATGAGTAAGTCATTAGTTAATTCAAATCATGAGCAACGCAAAAGTTTCGGCTGATGCGACCAGCCACTGTCATCTATCCAAACAATATGGTGCAATGGCAATGTTAGCAAATCTTCATTTCGTTTCTGGACTGATGGTTTCGAATGTCTTTCGTCAACTTGACTCTTCGACAAAGAACTGCTTAGGAGTTTATTTCCTCAAGCTAGTTGTTATCGCTGATACGACGTCATGGTCGACTTGGCAGCGAATCATTCGGAACGAACTGTTTTGCCTTCTGCTGTCAGAAATATGGCAGCGATGATAAATTATTGCCGTATGTTCGCTATTCTACAGAGCCTGTGTGATTCGCTGTCGACACGCTGACCTAAATAAATCGCACATGATTAGACTTTGCGAGCTTCGTGAACCAGTTCATTATTGTTCCTCAAAGTAGGGTTACTCTTGAGGCAAGGCTAGCGGCCAGTAGAAGGCGTCCGTCGTTTTACCTCAGCTTTTCAACATGGTGTTTGCTTTCGCGTCTTTGTTCGTTCTCTACTAAATAATGTCTGGTCAGGGGACCGATACTCTATTCAAACGAGAATTTTCTTCGAACCGATGACATGACGCGAAAGAAAAGCAAAATTCTTTGAAACCGGCTGTTAAGTGTTATTCAGAAACGTGATGTGGAATAACCAAATTTCACTGCCTCTTCACTAGCGTACTAGCATCACTTCCGAGAATTCGGGATAGTGATTATTTTGCCTCCAGTAATTTCATTATGTAGACTATTCGTTAGTGTAACTTAGCTGCAACATATGCATGCTGAACAAAATGTTCCAAACAGTCCATTTAAGCCCCATAAAGAAACGCTTCCCGCATTGCATTGCAGTTATGAACATTTGAACACGAGAATCAAAGATGGTTTGCCACGAACTGTCTTACAGCCATGTTCGAATGTAAATGCATGCAGATCCGTTAGCGAGGAATTTGAAAGAATGGGATGTCATGACGGAATTGGCTTTGCCTCACGACTTTTGCCAAAATAAACAAAGATATTAATTTCATTTGTAATTTTCTTAAAGCATTAAGTATAAGCACAGAATGAGTAGAAAGCTTAAAAATCAAAGCTTTAATTAATGTCAATCTTTCGAAACCTTGAAACGGTATTTCTTCATCAACAAGAAAACAACAACTGTCCTCACGCTGAGAGAGTAACATCGCTTTATGGCATTAAAAGCTTCGCATTAACTGAACCTTCGACTTTAATGCTTACCATGGTTTTCCGACTGCTTTTTAATTACGTTGGCCCACTAACGAGTTGTTGTGTTGTTACATTCTGTTCAAGTTTTAGCAAGTGAACATCAAACAGTGTGAATGTAGTGAAACATTTCGACAAGAACAATCAGCTTAAAATTGCCCTTATTCTCGGCTTACTGTGAACGGCGAGACTGTAAAAGAGTAATATCTTCCTGCATTTAGAATGAGTGTGACATTATTGTACAAGTACGCAAGTTCGCTCTGCCTCATTTCCATATCTTGACAATTCAGGGGGGCATGAAAAGTATTTGCATTTGTTTCGCAGATATCAGCTGCCAAGAACCGTCCGGTAATTCCGTTTGTCTTGCCTAGGATTCATCATCCTCCGTTCAGGAGGAGCAATATTCGCCATACTTCCTTCGGGGATTAATATGAACGGCGTTGTCTCTCAAATCCTTAAGTGAGGATTTGTAAATCATTTATTATTTTCCTATGCACAGCTTCAATTCTCAAAAGGCATAGGAAACTCTGATGGCCCATTTGCTTCCTTATAAAAGCTGAATCACATCTGTCATTGCCTCCTTTCACGAAGGCTGAGGTTAAAAGTGCTATCTTTCCTAGACTAAATTAGGTTCAGAGTACCTGCCTTATGTTTGGCATGCGGACTCAATAATATTCATTTCCGTAACTTCAGAAACGGTAATATTTTGTTGACGAGAAGCCAGGGCGCAAGAGAATCAACTACTCAATATATTGTTGAAATCATTGCTGACAAACCTAAGAAACCAGAGATCGAAATGGCAGATGTAACAGCAGTTATGCAGCTAAATGATAAAGAAGAATCGCTTCAGCAGGAGATTCTTCAGAAGCTTCAACGATATGAAGAACTTGGGTGACGTAGCCTTCCTGTGTGAGGTAAGAAAGGGCTACGTTAATATATCAGTCACGCTAACAGTGTTCTGAGGACGATTCCAGCCAGTAACTTGGAATCCATCAGTGATGTGATATATGTGACAGTTCTTACGAAGAGCTGGAAATAAATCCAAGAAGAGGAGAACAGCTAGGTGGCTGTTCTCCCTTTTTTAAAATGAATTATAAACAGACAAGAAAAATACGCCGAGAAGTATTCCTTTCAAACAGAAGAACAGGGGCAAAATAAAATTGCAAACATAACGAATCATTATGAAACTGGTACACACAAAATATTCAGAGCTGCATGCGAGGAAGCTAACAAGAGGCTGTTAGCTGCATCTGCTCTGCAATGCTTCTGACGTGTGAGGATGGTTAGAGCAAAGAATTCCACCCTCATTCGAAATATTAATGTCATACAGAGAAAACTGGAAGAAGGAAAAAACCCACAGGTAATGCGAAAACCGTCAGACCTAACGCAGAAGCATCGTTCCTGATGTGGAGAAGGTTATGGTACAATGAAAATGCCCACTACGTAGAAGCTAACTTGATGAGGGATGTACAAAAGAATGCAAATGAGATCTCTGAACAGAGCGATCACCAAAAAGAATGTGTACAAGGTGCTCAGAAAAATGAAAAGCTGCACAGCGCCAGGTTCAAATTCGATGCACATGTTTTGGCTTAAACGGCTAACGTGTTCGTACCAATGAATTGCGGTATTGAGTTGTATTGCAAATATTGCTTCATGAAAGACAGTCCAGTTGGTTAATGGAATTTTTGTCACGCCTGGTTTGTCACCATGGACCAGAACCGGGGTTATGGCCATGTGACTGACTGAGGGCCGATCACGTCCCCATCCTGATCTGAAAACTTCTGACGTCTATATTAGCCAATAAACTTTACGAGCATCTTGAGACGAAGGAACACCGTCATATTTTCTGAACAGGAATTCCGCCGGAAGAAAACGAGAGGACCTAATCACCTGTTACTCGCAGAAAAGTTGCTACATCACGATTACACAATGAGACCAAAAGGGCCATGGTCTGAACTGACTATAGAAAGGCATATAATCTAGCACCACGTAGCTAGCTCCTGGAATAAAAAGAGGAAGACCTGCAAAAACGACGGGATAACGCTACCGACTAGTAAAATAGATAGCTTGGAAAAAGAATAGTCCTACAAATAGCTCAGCGTGCTAGATCTTGACAATATATTATATGAAAAATGAATTCACGATAAAGAAGGAATATGGGAAGAGAATCCGCTGAATTCCGAAGAGCAAGTTGTGCGCGATGAGCAATATTGGACCCATTAACTAGCGTGAAGCACCTATGTTTGTTTATATAGGAATAGATGCAAGCAGAAGGGCTAGAACTAGATAGAAAGTACGAAAGACGTTGCACATGTACAGGATGATGCATTCAAAACCAGACACTGACAGATTGTATGTCAAGTGCAAAGAAGGAGGAAGAGGGCTTCGTAGTATCAAAGATACGCTGAAAATAGAGGTTTTGTCCCTAAGGCATTTTTTGGTAACAGTGAACGGTAAGGTGCCGACGACTGCAAATGTTAAAAGTCTGTGCAAGCTAGAATGGCAAACAATTGAAAATGCAGAAAATCATCAGAAAACGCCCAATGCATTGGCAGAAAATTTAAAGGATTCATGGAAAGTATTTCTGCCAACTGGGTGAAGGCAGAAACGCATGAGACTGTCAATTGGCAATCGAAAAGTGGGCTCCATGTTGAAACGGAAGCCCCCTTTAATAGCCGCATAAGACCAAGCGCTGAACAAATGCAAAATGAATATCCTATACATGCAATCAGAAGCAAAGTGCGGAATGTGCCAAATGCAGAGTG
>UZAM01006639.1:28532-38811 GCA_900618415.1 Soboliphyme baturini
GAATAGGTTGCATTTCACTGGAAATGTGAACATGAAGAAAGTTGTAATCAACTTCGGAGAAAGTGTTTCTCCTTGTATTATGTTTTTCTCAATTAACACGTAAATGACTTTGCCTGACCCGGAGGAGGCGATGGAAAATATCATTTCTTTTCCTATATACATACGCAGCCGCGGTTGTGTTTTCCGGCTGCTCACGGGCAACTTCAAAGCAGTTAAGAAGTCTTTCTTTTAAATGATTTAGCACTATGTGTGACTGAATCAGCTATCGCACATGAGAAAAGCATTCTGAATAATAATGATTATCTTTTTCATGTCAGTTGTGCACAGTAGCTTTAACGCCACGTGTGTAGGGAATCTACATTGTTAGTATACTTTCTCGGACGGAAGTGTGAAGTCCATTATTCCAGCTTCAGCACGTAGTCTTGGACTGCATTACGTGATACATAAATAGCTAAGCTCAACAAAATACAGATGGTTTTCTCCTAATTTACTCTTTTGTCTGTGTCTGTATTGTTTCCGGTTCGAATTTATCGATAATTTACTTTTATGCATTAATGTTAAAAAATGATGTCCTCATTGACTTAGTTTAAGCAGTAAAACTTTCAAAGTTCATTTTAATCTTTAAAGCGACCTATTAATATATCGTGAATGGAGCTAAACTTTCTCTGTATGTTTCTGTTCAGGCGCATATACGAACGTCCTTGGTGAAGCTACTCTTTATTTCGACTGATGTCGTGCAGCTGATGTTAATTGTGCTATAATTTTTACCCCGAGTCGCAAAATGAAAACAACATCGCATTGTCAGAGATTCTTGCAACCAGTGATTCGAAATTCAGTTGGTTTCTCTTAAATGTTATGCATAAGGTATCGTCTATAAGATCATAATTCACATGAGTCACCGTAAATCTTTTGTATGGGTAGGGAATGGAGAGGCTGAACAAACTTATCGTGGTTCTTTGCTGTTTTCTTGAGGACCATTGTTTTCTTGAAGATTAGAAAATGTTGATTTAGATCTAATGACAGCATCATCCAAGTACGCGACTTCTCTCTTCGGGTACAAAAGATCACTTTTCATAGTAATTAGGAAGAAGACATTAGACACGGTTATCGATACGATACTCTACCAATTTGGAAGAATTGAAGGCTGGACCCAGACTAGCCGACGACTGTTCTTGGATTATAGTTGTTGTGTCATCTTAAGGCTAGGTGATCACGATAGCGAGTGTTAGTCGACGAAAGTGAAATGAAATCATAATGGTTTTCGTATTTATTTATTAACATGCAGATTGTATTTGATATTCCTGTTCCGTTGTATAATGTATTTGCATTTAGATTGTTCTGTGATGTTATAATTTTGGCTTCCATCGCTTCGATTGTATATCATTAAGCGGAGTGTTGCCTCTACTGACTGCTATGATGAATTCCCGGTTTGTGCTGAAAATCTTGAAATTGGTCTTTCTGTTGAGCACTGCTGGATTTTTCGTTGCGCAGTTCCATATTTTCAACGACTATTATCATCATCGTGCCGAAAACAGTGAGAACGATCATAATTCGAGGTTATTGGCAGCTAACGCTTCTTTTGTCAAAGACTCCTCTTTTGGTGTGGGAAAAGAAGTTCAGGATCCCGGTTCTTCTCTAGAAGAAAAAATTACCGGTGTTTATTTTGGCGATAGAAAATGGTGGGCGCCAAGCGCTGATGATGTCAGACGTTCGATAGAAGACAACAATCTGAATGCGCCGATTTTGAACGAGGACCAGTATGGCCCGATAGAGAACGTTCACTCTATTCTTGTCGTGCAAGTGCATGATCGAGCGTATTACTTTTCAAAACTAATCGAGTCGTTGTCAAAGGTACCTCGGATTGGTCGAGAAGCGTTGATGATCGTCAGCTATGATTATTACTCTAAGCAGATGTACGATATGGTGAAGAACATCACGGCCTTTCGCGTGATGCAGATTTTTTACCCTTATAGCATGCAGCTGTATTCAAATCGTTTTCCTGGCACGGACAGCCGCGACTGCAACAGCGACATGACCAAACAGCAGTAAATGGAAACCTATATTGCTTCCTGTTGTGTCGACTAATAGAAAATGTGTTGCTTTAGGGCAGAAAAGGCGAAATGCCTTAACTGGAAGACCCCTGACAAGTACGGTCATTATCGAAGGGCTGAGCTTTCGCAGATCAAGCATCATTGGTGGTGGAAGGTATTGGAGTCAAACTGTTGATACTACCTTTTATATGGGTGTGCTTCAGATCAACTATGTTTTTGATGGCATCGAACGTTTGCGAAATTTCGATGGATGGATCATCTTTTTGGAAGAAGATCATTACGTTAGTCCAGACATTCTTCACACTTTTGACTACATAGTTACTAATAAGGAACGGTAAGCTAAAGCAAAATTTGCGTGACTACGCTTTGTCGCTCTCTTTGGCTGCATTTGTTCTTTGATTTACAGATTTACACGGATGTTGTTTCTTTGGGGTAATAGACTAAGGCATCATATTGTCCAACTGTACCAACACAAAATGGTACTCTAAAACAAACGCTGTAATTTGCAAGTCTAATTATATAGTGAGTTTGTTTATCTTATCTAGACTTGTCTAAAGTGAAAACTGCTTTGTTCAAATGTTCTAAGTACTGATCGCTAATTGGTTTATCACTGAACGATGGAGTTAATTAACACTGTGTAATTCAGTTGTTTTATCTGATTAACTGGGCTTCAGTCGATAGAGCTTTGAGCTCAGATTCGGAAGATCATCGATTGTATAAATATAACCATAAACGTAACTAACTCACGGCATTCGCACTATGCGGATTACTGACGTAGATTTTTGTTTTCTGCCGTCACGACACGATTGCATTGTACCCTTTCTATTCAATATTCATCGTTTATGAGCGCGACTTAAATACTAATCGAAGCTCCAATGTACTCTATTTGTCCCTTTCTGCCTTTGCCACTGATCAAGTAATTTTACGATCGGATGGTCCCAGTATGTTCTTGGACAACCGACTCGATGTTTGTGATCCAGCGGTAGCCAGTTTGTTATTCTTGACGTCCTTTGCTTGTCTCTCAGGCGATCCACACGTCAGGTCTATCGTTTTTTGGCGTCGCAAAAGGTAGAAATCATGTCTGTTACTTAGTTTGGTATCGAATTTTTACGCTCAGTAGGACACCTTGCACGTTTTTGGTTCTATAATTCCTTTCGTGACCATTAGATTTTCTCCTCGGCTTTAGTAGCAGGCCAACATTCAGCGCCTTAGATCCTGGCCGGTACGATGGCTCAGTTGAACAGTTCTTTCTTCCCCCACAAGGATGTTTTAACACGGTTATAGTGTACCATGCCGCCTTCCTTCGGCTGATTTTCCCGCCTAGTATGCATATGCCGTCCACCTGACGACGGGGTATACATAATTGGTCATTCGCGTAATTGCAATCAAACTTAGATTATGTCCTAACTTAGATACACGGAGAAGATGCGTTTTCGCAAAATTTCTTTGTTAATAGTACTGTTTTTAATATCGGCGTTTTGACGCCATTGTTGTATTCTTGTTATTTACTGCATTAGGACTGATGAATCTGTGCCGATATAGGCTGTGCAGTGAATGCTCTGTGATCACACTTGGAAGTTACTTCCAACCGAAGAAAGCTGATTATGACAAAGTAAACTATCGACGGTTTTGCAGGATTACGGTTCTTTGAGGGTTTGGATACTCTAGGTATCGGCGCAGGTGTGGTTCTCGAGTCAACACAATATGGGCATGGCAATCAACAGGACGACCTGGAATGAAGTTAAGAAATTTGCCAAGGTTGGTTCAGTTTTTCACTTCCAGTTGTCATTAGTGATGCGCTAAAACCATCTTGTGTAGAATTTTTGTTCATACGATGATTACAACTGGGATTGGTCTCTGCTGCATGTCAGCACGAAATTGCTGAAAAATCCGCTGCGTTGCCTTGTCGTTCTTGGACCGCGGGTGTTCCACATTGGAGACTGGTGAGTTGCCTATAGCTGCCGTCGTAGTTGCTGTATTTATCATTTATTTTCTTGTAGTGGCACACATCACAAACATTGCACCGCCGACACCAGCGTTCGCAGGGTAGTGTCGCAGCTAAACGACGTCAGGCAGCAACTCTTTCCACAGAAGATAGTACTAAGTTCTCGTGCTGGTCTGCGGCGTTCACCGAAACCTCCAAAAGAGAACGGCGGTTGGGGAGACGTCCGCGATCACAAACTCTGCATGAATCATGTCATAAATGTGAACTCTTTATGAAATTGCTTGCAGTTTTTCGTTGATTAATTCACTTTGGGTAACCTGATATTATGTTGCTGACATTTCTTGTTGCTCATGAAGCTGTTTGTATTGCTAATTATCTGATTCAAACATTAGATTGTTTTAAATACATTTCCAAGCCATCCATACGATTAGATCTCTAACTGACAATTTTCAGCTGACCAAATGCAGAATAAAAGATGCATTACTTGATAGATTGCGTTATCTCAGTGCTTTTGCCGTCAGCAATGGAATGTTTCCTGCATGAAAACTCAATTTGGAACGAAGGAGACGCAAAAACAAACCTTGTTGATTTCACTTCATAACGTGCGATTATTATACGCGCCAAAGAAATAAATTCGTGCTATAAACATTTTGCCGTATTTCATAAGACCATCATCGTGAGTGGTTAACGTAAAAAGAATGTCTGGATTGTGATATCCAGTGCATTTAAATGCTTTCTACGAAGCACCGGTTACTCCATCGCAAAAGAAAATGTTCACTTCCAAAGAGAGATTCGCCTATGTTGTTCCTCCATGTTGAATCCTGGCCTTCTGTGGATGTCTGATTAGCTTTATTTCAGGCGAAAAACTCAATGTGTATGCTAAATATTGCATTTCACAGCGTTAAATGGCGCATGTTTAGCAAGATTGGCTAACCTTTCCTAACCTATACATCTAGTAAGGTCCCCTGTTCCCGGAAGTGAATGTAGTCGTTTTTTGCGTGATCTTTTTCTTGAACCCTCATTATGCGATAAGGTCAGCGCTACTATACTTAGGTCACTCACCGTTCTTGCTCCTTCGTGGGAATAATTCTTTGTCACGCATCAACAGTGACCTGACAGAGGTAGCGTAAAGTTGGACATACCTGGGAAGATGAACTCTTTTTTCACCCAATTTTTTTACAGCTTTCCAAAACCACTGAAGATTTAGATTGTTTTACAGACACGCGATCCCACAACCTATTTATTGAAAAAACTAAGGTATGAAGATATGCAAAAACTGGTTTATCTGGGAGAACGAATCTCAGCAACGGAAAAACAACTACACGAGACCAATAAACGGGCAAAATGGTATGTCGCATCTTTTGAAAGTTGAAGATATTTCCATCTTCGAAATTTTCAGTCTGCTTAAGACTGAAGGTTTTGGACCATCGTATGCGCAAAGTGCAAAACATGTATGCGAAACAATGGCTTTAAGCATGAACATCGATGAAATACTGCCTGTGTCGCAGCATGAAAAAATATACGCGAAAGAGGCAAAATAAAATGGGAATACGAACGAATGGAAAGGAACACCGACAAAGTCTAAGAAGTCATTAAAAGAAAAAAAATATTCAAATGTCAATTGACCGCACACGTTGTATGATTGTATTAGCATCGTTGAGTTAATGAGATGCAAGAATAATTTTTAGGCGACTGTAAATGATCTGTGAAATAACCTCCAGAATAATGGCTGGAATGAGATAAAAGGAATTGTCGGAGAAAGTTGAATGAGAATCGCACGTGATAGAATTCTCTGGCCAAATCTCAGGGACGGTTCCATTCACCAGTGGATCAGAAATAGCTGTTGGTGATGATAAAATATCAGGTTTTCGTTCATTGTAAGTAATAATTGGATATTGCAAGAATTTTACTTTAATAAAAGTGCAACTGGAGGCATTCATAACAGTTCTTATTGGACTGAATCATTGAATTATCCTTTTAAATCATTTCACTGCCCTCGTTTCAATAGCATCTTGAATACTAACCACAGATACTGTACAAGGCAGACAAAGCGAAGTGCGTTTTTTGTAATTCTTCGCTATCGGTAAAATGTGCTTGCTGTAAATAATTTAGATTCTGCATGGTTAGTTAGTAAATTAAGTCTTAGCGAGAGGCTTTAATTAGGCTCAGCTGATTGTCTCAATTGCATGCCGTAGTTCTGAATTAAACGTTCAACGTACAAAGCAAATTTTGGGCGTCATACCGTGTCCAAATAATGCGGATATACCCTGCTTCAGTTACTCTGCAATGTGGTATTAACGCAGTCTTTTGTTCAGAGAGTAGAACTGCCTATAGTAGCTACAATGCTCATTTTGTCCGCAGTTACTATCATCTGGGCAATCCTATTTTGACCTTCCTATCAGTAGCAGTATGTGGTACCGTATTCTTTATGCAGTTATGATAGTTTCTCATATTCTGACTTGACTCTGTATGTTTTAAAAGGACGAATTAGAAATCCAAAACGTCATTTTCATAACGATTCATCACTAAGTCGTTCACCGCGATTGTCGTGGTGTAATGGCAGAGTGCGTATGAGGTCGATCTCAAACGCGTAGGTGCTTGATTTAATTACTTCGACGAGCAGTCTTTGTCTTTACCACGAATGTTGAGCAAAGAGTTTACCACGCGTTGCTTCTGACCTAGGTTACTCACCTTTCACATGGGGTTGATCAATACCACTGATAAAGTGGGATAGACACTGGAGAATACCGACTGCTCTAGTTACATTACGGTTGTCGATTCTTCCTTAAAAAATAAGGCGCTCTTGGCTAATGACATGGAGATGGAGACCACCGCCATCACCTTTAACTTAAAGAAAACAAGGGTGATAGAGCTGGCGCCACCGTGTAAATGTTAGAAGGACCTTCATTCCAAGAGTTACACACTTCCGTTTCCTTTTTTCCACATCAATCGTTAGTAGGACCATGTTTTGAGGGCTTCATTTGCTTTACCTTATGCTTCTATGATTATGCCTTAGTATATATGGTTTTTGAAGCTCAGACAGAAGATTTGACAGGATATTTTGAGCCTAAAGTTGTGAAACTTAAATGGTTACAGACAATTTTAGGTTGTACTTTAAACATGTTTTCGAGGCTTGGTCATCGGATGTAGCTGTTGGCTATCGACTGGTCGGTTTCTTCTTGGCCCGAAGATGTTGCCATAAATTGTATACGAATTATTTTTCACAAAGAAAATTAAATGTTTTGTTCCGCGTTAATTGTTTTTCTTCGTACTAATTACCAAGTTGATGAAGGTATTTTTTGCAGGGAAAACTCTGCCGTTCTTCCATCGTATCTGTTAAAAATGGAGGCGTTCGTGAAGTGCAATAACTCAGAGTGTTTAACTCAGCCAAGGTAAACCCTGCGACGCTGTTCATTATCTGGTACTGAATGTTGTATCTCTCCTTAGGGCACTTTTTTCTCGTTATTATTGCTGTGACATTGTTCGTTTTAATCTTCACGCTTTTAATGTTCTGCATAGGGCGCCAAATCGCGAATGAAATTTCTCCCAAGTCATTGCTGGTAATTGCTCTCTTGGAGCGAAAATAGGCAGTTTGGCTTAAGGTTTTAAATGGAGCACGAACAATGGACCTGCCGGTGAAATATGGAGAATTGGTTGTGCTCGGGTAAGATATTTTGTTTAATGCGTTCGGAAGAGCAGTGATATAGTGAAATTTAGTTTGGCTTTGCTCTTTAGAAGGATTGCGTTCGAATCTTTGCGTGGCGTAAAACTGCTTCTTAACTACTAGTTCCCTTGAATAAGGATGTAGCCCCTCTGTGCTTCGGTTCTAGCCGGTAGACGGGTACCAATTCGTTTAACTGTGAAGAATAGAGAAAATGTTTTTCTGGTGTAGTTGTTCCACAGTGTGAGACTACGGCCCTGCTGTCCAGATATACGCCGCCTTCGTTCGCTCATTTATTTAATCATTCATTTTCAAAGCTAACTGTTCTTTTCGAGTTGCACTGAAGCTGTATCATAAGACGTTTTCAGTGGTCCCTGTTCGTCGCGGAGTGGACTGACTTCGTGGTGTGGATTCTAATGCGTGGCAGTGACAGGTCGTATTATATATTCTAGACATCTAGGAATTCTGTGACTTAAGGGAGTCTTGCATGGAAAACGTGCACCTTACGGCTGCAGTTCGGCTTGATCCCCGCTGCAGTTTTGAGCACAAACTGTAAACCTTTAAGATAAACTATGAAAGTAGAAGATTTTTATGTTTTATTCTGATCATTGGCTGGCTGTCGTATTTTCTGTAATAGACTTACAAATCAGTGATTGTCACTGTCATTGTCACTGGTTTGTCACTTAACATTCGCTTTTGAAAATGTAAAGGAGCATCGTTTGTTTATTCTGATCACGTTCCAAGAAGAAATGGCAATTCTTCGGAGAAAATGATGCTACGAAGATCGACAGGAAGACCAAAAAGACGCTCAACCCTCAAAATCATACAGTCTTCTATTCATATCACGTTTCGACTTTTCAGCGTTTTAGCTGAAAAACCCTGTAACATTGCTGAAGGCTTATTATCTGGATAGCGACAATTTAACAGTTCCGTCTATCCCCGAGTAATGATGTCCAGTCAGATTTCTTGATATAACAGATTGATCCGCCCTGTGGATACAAACCGCTTATCGCATTTTGTAATTTTGCAATACCTGCCACTGTTTAGTTTTTGGAGCAGACGTTCGGTGGTAAGATGGTTAATAATTCGACTACCGATAAAAATTCGGATTTAGGGTACTTCTGAAATTTCTCTTTCTGCATATGGCAAACACGTCTGCAGTATCCTATTCGTATGCGGTTGATCTACGACTTCCGCGATAGGTCGAAATCAGATTGACGGATGGTCAGGTTTTGGATCAGCTGTTTGTTTGAAACGGTGGCTTTGTTCCACAATCTTATTCAGCTGTTCTCAGTACCGCGAAACTCTCTAGATTAGCTTTCTTGAATTCGTTCGCGAATGTTCAGGCGCTTCTTTGACACACGGTTCGCTTCACTCTTTCTCTTGCGGTTCATGGTTTCATGGTTTTCCGTCAAATGTGGGAGGGAGAGTGTTCGATTATGCGGAAAGATATGGCTTTGGACTGGATTTCACCATCTTTGTCATTGTCCACGTCGCGGAGTTTCTCAGTCTGTCGAGTGATGACATTCCTGTTGTGACTGAGCAACAATATTTTGTTGCAGGAAAAGTAAGAGCGAGCCGATCTGAAGATCCTAAAATCTAGATATTCCACTCCAGATGGTACAAGTGGAATCTAAATGATATTTGCCTGCGATTTGATTTTTGCTGCTACCTTATACAGGTTTTCCTTAAAAGTGACAGTGACAGAATGATACCAATATTTTGTAGGTGCTGTTATTGCTTCACTCTGTATTGCATCGTTTGCATCGTTCAGTGGATATAACTGATTGTTTGCGCACGCGTATGATGACAAGCATAGTACGTTCTAACTTCTGCCATGTAAACCTTGTATGGTTGCGCCCAAAGGGTCATTTGCAGGGGCTGTTTCGTTTGCACCAAATATTCATCAGTTTAAGCCGCTTATATTTTTAGTCAGCCTTAACTATTCAACGGTTTGTAATATAGCAGTGGCTAAAATGTGTTCAACGAACAAATGCTTGGCCAAAAGTTAATCTGTCCTCCTGGGTAGCCTTTCTGTGATCGATCATGATGAGTCAGCTGATATTCTTTAGTTAGTTTATTTTAGCGTATTCCTAGTCACATTTGGTCATTATCCCATTAATCGACATTTTGCATGAGATGCATGGATTGATGAGGTGATATTATTTAATGAATGAATTAAAGTTCATTTGCCTATGCACCTCGCATTGCGCTCATTACATCTAGTTGGAAAAGTTAAAAATGTTTTAATATACCCTGTTCAGCTTTCAGGCACAATACCCGTTAATTAATTTTCATATGTTTTTCCGCGTGAGTTTTTTGAAATGTTTGTTTTTTGTTCTTCTGGGTCTCGCAAGACTCGTCAGAAACAGCGGTGTATTTTGTTTGAACAACTGTTCCTTGTGGAAGCATTTTAAAAACTAATCTTTTATGACCTTTAAGTATACATCGAATAACTTGGGTCGTCCAGATTTAACTAATGAACAAAACATCAGGCCGGCTTGATTACATGGATTGCAGTACATTCCACCAGCTTTTCGTCATCATCGGTGGAATGAATTTTCAAAGGTCGGTTCTTGCAAAATTCATGAGGAGTATTCACGGCTAGAGAAAATACCCCCC
>UZAM01006641.1:63490-76652 GCA_900618415.1 Soboliphyme baturini
GAAGGAAACATCGGGCCGACAAGCAGTAAGCCTCTCCACGAAGTCTCGGCCTCGATTCCATCGCCGCACCAAACTTCTGCGAAAAAATGTGAAAATCACGGCAATGTCAGTGAAAGAAGCGGCAAAGACTTGGATCAGAAAGGAGAAGTTTCTGTGAAGAAGCAAATTAACTCCATACGGAATAACCATGTATTGAATGTTCCTTATGAACAGGACGCGTATATACATACGGTGAAAGGTTTACAGACGCTCTGCGGTACTTCGCAACGGAAGGACAGGAATGACAACGTGAGAGGCACCACAGACAGAAATCAGAAGTCGTCCACAGGCAATTCGATTGCAGATGCCTTAGATATGCCGTATTTAAGAAAGCCGACAGTGCCGGGTGGAGGAGTGTTTACTCGTGGAGTGATGAAAACCGTCGAGGTAAGCTCCTTGTCCTCAATAACCTCGTAAGCGTGTTCATATTTTTTGAAGCAATCTTATTTTGTACGCAGTGTACAGTAATGGTCTTAAAACAACACTGTAAAAAGCTATAAATTTGTGAAAGCAACATATGTGAACTCTGCACTTTGCTGAAGCGTCCCCTCGGTCACTAAAAAACGTTGACACGAGCCGATGGTCAAATTACTTTACCAGTAATGGATGCAGAGAGCACAAAACGAACAAAATTGGAACACTGTTGACTTGTGTTCATGGCGACCGTAGAGGTAAGTCCAAGCAGCGTGAAGCACTATATATTTTGCATATTTGAACTTCAACCGCTGGCCAATAGATTTCAGAATGCTGTTCGTCCAGGTCTTATAAATTATCACTTCAGGTCTGTTTCAACAGTTGTCAATTCCTGCCCATGAAAATATTTTACCGTACCTCCAATGCAGAATGATCCAAAGGTGTAACCACATCTTTCTGTCCTGTGCGACATGTCTAAAGTTACAGGAACCTGCGAAATGCCTAAATGTTGAGGTTGCACCCTTTCAGCGACTCAAAGAATATAAATGCAATGCACAGGTGTCGAAAGAGTTCTGTGTAGTTGTATAATTGTTGACTGACTGAGGCTGAGATGCGCCAACTGCTTGAAGCTTTCAGCACGTAAAATCAGACAACATACCTTCCTGTGAAATTTGGCTTCTGCGGTCTCGTTTTGACAGAATGTGAAAGCAGGACAGACACTATTACAATGACAGCTTGTGAAATGTTAATTTAGATACTGAACAGAAATAGAAAGTAAGGCTTCTGAAATGTCCATTATTACATTAGATTAAACAAAGCCTGAATAACTGTTTTGTTATGTACAACTGTGGTGGGTTGCAATGCAAGTATCCCTCAGGTATCTGGAGATTTTGGTTTCAGCAAAGAAAGTCGCTTCATCTTCCGTTGCCGCTTCTCCTTTCGGGTCGCAAAGACAGACGCGTCGGATAGAGCTTCCGACGTTTCCGATCCTGTGCCAGAATCTCAGTTTCGGCAAAGGACAACTGGAGGCCGGAACAAATTCGTTCCATATATTTGCACCAGGCTAATCTTGGCCGTCCCCTACGCTTTCTGCCGATCGGTTTTGCAAGAAACAGTTGCTTAGCCTTCCTTCCTGGTGCCATTCTCAACAAGTGGCCAAACCATCGCAGCTGTGACTTCTCAATCAGGAGAAGCAGTGGCTGTACACCAAGGCTTTCCCGGATGTCAGTGTTCTGGACTATGTCCAGACGCTTAAGGCTAACGACTCGTTTAAGAAAGCCCATAGCCCGATTCGAAGCTTTTCAATCATCGTTCACGACTCATGACTGTAGGTAAGCATGGGGATGAAGATCGACTTAAACACTTGAGAGGCTGGTTTTTAGATTCAGCTCTGTTTTAGTCACGTCGATTCGGGCTAGAACACGCAGAACGCCACTGGCTACTCCAATTCGCCGGTCCATCTCATCCTCCAACTTTCCATCACTAGTAAATATAGTTTCGAGGTACTTGAACTTCTCCACCTGCTCCACTGCCTCTCCGTAAATCTGAAGTGAGCAACGGGCAGGAGAACGAGAAAGCACTAGGCTTTTCGTTTTAGATGCGTTCACACGCACTGAAGACAGCAGCGGGCAGGAGAACGAGAAAGCACTAGGTTTTTCG
Organism: Soboliphyme baturini; assembly: GCA_900618415.1. Taxonomy (NCBI): domain Eukaryota; kingdom Metazoa; phylum Nematoda; class Enoplea; order Dioctophymatida; family Soboliphymatidae; genus Soboliphyme; species Soboliphyme baturini. The sequence goes on from UZAM01006641.1 coordinate 65,603, forward strand.
CTTTAGATGCGTTATCCGCATGCTGGTTGCGTCTTAGCCGGTTGCGAACCTTTCCAGAAAGTGCTATACCCCAGTTTCAGCTGTCTTTTTTCTTCATTAATTTGTTTAGGTCGCCTTTTGCACATTATCACTTCGAAAATATGGGGGCCTTATGTTGTCCTTGATCATTGGAAAGGATGAGTTTTCGAAAGCTCCATTGTATTCTCCTTGGATAGCTCTTTGATTTTAGATAGATGATCGGTTGATGTACCCTGGCAACCATGATGAAACAAAGTTCGTAACCATTGAGAATGTCGGCCTTCCTTGTGTTTCCGTGGTGGGCACGGTGGCTGATCCACTTCTTTTTACTAGTGATGATCTCCTTTGCTATTTCCTTAGATACGAGTAGCTTTATTTAAATACAACGTCAGCATATATACTGACCTACAGCGGGTAGCTTCCTGCTTCCTTATCCATGACGTGGTAACTCTTTATCTGCCTTGGAAGAGCGAAGATAAGTAACGGGGTTGGCATTTGAGCCCACGATTTTTAAAGGCCAGTACTACTCCAGCCACTGTCCATCAGTTTCGGTGCGAACGATGGTGTGATAGTTTCTGTAAAATGCAAATATGTTTTCTTGCATAATGTTTGAATCTGGTTGCTTTTCGCAAGTTTCTCGAACGTTTTCTATCTCATGGCCTACAGCTGGTACATGAATTTTCTGAACAGGGATTAGAATTAGTTCAGGATGTCTGTCATGTTTGGTCTTTCCACTACGCAGGTTTATAAGCAGCAGTTTCATCGAGACTATAATCGAAGAACCAGGCGATTTATCTTGTTTAACAGTTCATCCCCCGGGGGGGGAGTCTCCGCAGAGGACTACTTCTTTAGCGTCCAGAAAGTTTGCTTTCATTTGCACGTGGTTACATACCAATCTTGAAGAGAAGCATGCATTTTATTTCTATGCTGCAATCTGAACCAAAAGTGCACAAAATATCTTATAAACAATGAACAACGCACAAAAAATAACCCTGATGTTCAGATCCACTATAAGCATGCGAGTAATATGTATACGTCGAGTAGATCCGGCATTAGAAATTGTACTGTTATAATTACCGGATGGATCGGAAAGCTACAATGTGTTAGCTACATCAGAAAATGTTGTGTGTCTACTTTTCTTATGTTCTCCTGACATTACGATGAGACAAATCCACAGCCAACGTTCAAAGGAATTTCGATAATACATATCCGTCTTTCTCAGACTCTTTTCCGGTATGAAATATTCATCATTGTGCGAAATTTATGACTGATCATTGTGATACTGTATCTATCGTGATACTGTCACTGCTAATAACCGGAATTACGGCAATTTCCGGAGATTGTCACCAGATCATTTCGCCGGGTGGAAAGTTATTCAAACCGACGGTCTGTTTATAATTCCGCTCCAGCTGCTAAAATCAGAAATAAGTCAATTTATAAAGGGTAATCCTTAGTTAATCTGTCAAAGTGACCGTTCAAGCAGTCTGTTTTGAAATTCCTATTCAAATCTACTTCATGAGTAGTGAAATAGGGAAGGTTAAAAACCGCTCAAATTTTGGCCTTCTTTACATGTTGGGAGCACCTTTGTTTGCGTGAAGTCCATGAGGGGGCCCTTTATCTATTTCTGTGTTAGAAGCCAGGAGTGACTCATTTTTAAATGGCAAAATCGGCAGCAGCTATCTGAGCAACATCGTCTGTATTACCCTCACTAGTGGTTTCGTTTGCATTCATTTATGAATTTCAGACGAATGAAAAGTGAGTGATCCTGACTAGGGTTCGAACCCAGGACGGTCTGGCTCTGCATCCGGCGCTCTACCGACTGAATAACCTTGGTCTGAAGAAAACTGCGACAGAAGTGTCCTTGTTCAAAGTATTTGTTGGCAAAGACAGAGGTAGCGCAGTACGAGAACAAAAACTCGGCAGTGTCAGAGTTTCAGTATGCAGCGGACCTCCTACGCATCGTGCCATTACGCTACGACGGTGAAAAGTACTCGTTGGACATTCGGAACTTGCTCCTTTTTAGTAGATTTATTTTGAGTATGAATCAGTCATTTTCCTGGCTTGTTATGAGAAACCATTCAGCACAACGGATCAGCAAGTGAAGGGATCAGGAAGTTGACTTTTTGAATATCTTGGCTCCGTTATCCTTAACGATGGCGTCATCCAGCTAAAGCCAAGTAGGAGGATCGCGCTAGCCTCGAATGCTTTTGGAAAACTGTTTAGTATTTGGGCTGGTTCTCAGAAAAATTAGGCTATGTCTTACCTCGGAAATGAAGTGTTGTTGAAGGAATAACATGGAGACAGTTGTTCCAATGAAAAATCGACAAAAATAGTTGAACTGCTCAGAGCAGCGCTGGTTTCAACACACAGTAAGTGTTAAACGGCAAGAACGTGTAAGGAATGACTCTATTCACTTCCGGCCACAGATTACCTCGGCATATATGGAGAGTGAAAAACGGAGGTTAGCCCTCATAGACAAACTGCTTGAGCATAAACGATATACTCCATCCCATAAGTGTCTTTTGTGGAAATCGAAGCACTGCAAGCGTCGGCCAAGAAGCAAGCATGCAACCTAAGGGAACAAAGTATAAGCTACTCCGTTTTGAATGAATATATTTCCTCCTGCATTGCAGTAACCGGTGTCTTATACCAAAACAGTTGTGAAACGGCCAACACAGCGGACGTCGCAGACTAGGGATGTTCGGCTTATGCAAAGACTCAAAATGATTATCTCAACAGACAAACAGTAGCTATCTTTCTCTAATTCAGTAAACCTTACAATGGCATATATAAGTTATGCGGAATTTTATACTCATACCAGATTTTAGTATATTTTTAGTCGCTTGCTTATGTAGTAACTGCAAGCAGAAACGTACTTTCTTGAATCTGTAAGACAAAGTAATGGAATTAAAATGCTTTTGACACTTAGACATCTGTAGGTGTTCGCTGGAACTGGAATCTTCGTTTGGTCTTATGGCGGAGAGATCGCAACGAATGCGAAAATTGAAGAATTACAGAAAATCGTCCGTAAACAAATGCTCCTGGCCATGGACGATTTGCAAAGCGCCTGGTTTTGGGCTCGACTTCACCTGCCTCTGCTAAAGAGCAAAGACGATCTGAACTACTCGATTGTGAAAGCTGTCGCCAACCGCTTGGCCACGTTTTTCAACGAGCTTCACAGCGACCTGAAGGATATGAGGCAGTATTACGAGAACAGGTATGGTTAGTTGAAGGAAATTTTCTAACTCTCTGAACCGGTAAGACATCGGTTTTATAAACCGCACCACAACATAGTAACCAGCCATGGAAATAAAGCGACAAAATCAGTACAAATCGTAGGAAGGGAAGGCAATGCGCTGTATTGCTATATACAAATTTATTGTTCAGATTCGTTTTTATCAGTCTAGTTCAGTTGAGGTTAAATATAGTTTGAGGTTTTCAATTCTGGGCCCGCAGATATATCGATGGGAGGTTGAACGATTCATGATTCAGGGCACCAAATGGAAAGGAAAAGATCTTATTGTCATCGCGTCTAGCTACTTAAATCTCAGAGCTGGAGGGAAACGGTTGCATAGAAAGATTCATACCCCAAAAGTAAAAATGATGCGTTGTTGTCATGTTAACATAAATTTTCTATTAATTGCTGATCAAGCGAAAAAATCATCAAGCGATGTCTGAAAGATGACCTCTTTAATCCTTTCATGAATCACTCCATAGTAAACTAAAGCATAATCAATGTCACTTTTGATTTTTAAGAACCGTTAGGCAATAGGATCCATCTTCTCCAACCATTCCATTCTGGTAGAAATCTCACGAAACACGAAATTTGTCATTTTTTTCGTCACGCAACGTTCCTGTCCATCATCCGTTGCCGAAGCTTCAGTTTCAGCAACTTGTGCTGTTTCTAATTCCGCTATGGCTTCATCTGATAATTCATCCCCATATGGGTCATCAGTTTTTCGATGTTCATGCTCTTTTATACGAGCAGCATCCTTCATGATTGTATTCACTGTTGCTGGTGCGAAGCGATGATTATGTCCTATGGCCGGTGAGCTCTGTCCACTTTCATGTTTCATTATAATTTTCATCTCTAGATTGAATTTGGTTAGTTCACTTTCTCAGTCATGATTATACTCCATCGAAAAAATTTTTTTTTCAATTTTTCCACAGCCTTTTCAGGATGACTTAGCTTAAGTCAAAATTTACTTCAGTCGAACTTACGTAACTCCAGGTCTGTCTGTGTAAGCAAAATAATATGTATCCAGCAAAATAATAAACAAAGATGAGTAACATGAATAAAAATTGGCTCCGGTATTGTGGCTCTACTAGCAAATTCCGAAGTTTCGATATTATCGATAAAAATAACAGTTTCCGTTCAGTTTTTAGATTCATACGACACAAGGCTTAGTCTGTCGTCCTTCTGCTTCTAGTAACCAAGGGAATCGTTTAAGTTTGAGGCTATAGGGGCCTAAATTAGTCTAGTTAACCCAAATCCGCGGAATTGACACGAGGAAGTTGAACATTCAGCGTTAAGTCTTACAGTTTAACACTAGTCTATAAATCATACAGACTAATAGTGTAATAATAGATAGTATAATAAGCTAGATGAAACTGGCAAAAATATCGGTGCAGTTTATTAAACGCCGAACAGTTATGCTGTCAATCATATAATAACCGGCGTAAAAGAAAGCAACAACTGTTAAGCTGTTCGACATGCGCAGTTAAAGTCCCGCAACACAGTTTTACTTGAGGCAGTTGATCGGATCATCAGAACAAAATGAAAAGTTGTCATAAATTGAATAGAATGGTTGAATGACTCACCAATTAGTCGTACCTATTCTGATGATAAATTTTATTTGTCCATTAAAATTGATTTTATCAAAAATCCTTTAAACCCATATTTTAAGATTCCGAAAACTCTATTTACTATAAATAAGAGCTTAGCGAATATCGTCTTGTCCATTCCATGGACATATACTAAAATTGGAACGATACAGAGAAGATTAGCATGGCCCCTGCGCAAGGATGACACGCAAATTCGTGAAGCGTTCCAGAATTTTTCACTTATCACAGCAGTTTCCATCTTAACGGTATGCTTCGAATCTCAATAAAAGACATTTAATGCATTCTTTCAATAAAGATTATTGTGTGGGTTCAGCAAAATTTCTTTCTTCAACGTAAAATCTTCGTGATCTATACTTTCGGCAAAATTTTACATTTATTGTAGTTCGGTAAGGAGTGATTTTTTGCATGCTTTTGTTTTCACTGAAGGGCAGAGCTGATCGAAATGGTGACCAAATACCCTCAGATCATGGATTTGAGGAAAGTCGTACATGTTTTGGACATCGACGAATACCATAGCTGTCGTACGAGGTTGAAAATGGTGCATCATTACTACTGGATCGTTTTCGACATGGTTCGCCGCAATCTGAAGCAGCTGATCGACAGCGGCGAACCTCCGGATAACGTTTACACGTGAATCACAGACGTGAACTTCCACTGAACTTCTTGCCGAAGGCTACTAGTTGCGAAAGCGTTATTCATTGCGTGATTTGATTGATGAGCATGCTTGAAACGTTTTATTGCTGCCGAGCTGATTGACGTGCTCCAGCATCAGTAGTTGAAAGTTAATTAAGCGAAGTGCCAAATGACGCTCAGAGAAACATTGACTGATCGATCCTTTGTTTGGTTGTTAAACGAGATAAATTTTCTCCCTCTATAGTATGAAGAATAAATGTAATATCATATTTTAATTAAGACCGGACGCCGTCATGAAAAAAAATAAATTCTAATAATTAGTCACTGCTAATTTTTCCAGAATGAACAGCGACACGATTATTACCTGATTAACGGACCGGATGAAGACCCTGAGGAACGCTAAGAGTAACTTGCTAAGTGCCTCGATGAGCTCTGTTGCAGATTCGTGGAATCTTTTGTCGGTGCTCAATCGCTAACACAGGATCGGTGACGTTGAAAGCGCTGTCTGACGCGTCTGCGTCCGTGATCCGAGGAGGAGCGAGAAATTATCAATACCTGATCTAAATACTCATTTAGTATTTATGAAATGCTGTTATTAATATTATTGTCGCGATACTCTCCGTCTTAAATTTTAACAACATATCATTTATGTTGCGTGGCCACTTAGAAACAAAGAGTCTTCAACTCGAATGCAGCATGAAGAAACACTCATGGCGGACGCGAAGGCAGTGGCCAGAACAGGGAACAGTGGAATCGAATTTCCAGACGGCGGACAGGGTATTCTGGCAGACCGCTGGCCATCTCCGCGATAGAAAGAAGGACAGCCTAAGAATCCGGAAGAATAAGCCTGGATGCCCTCTTACCAAGGATGAGGACGCGCTTCATCGATGAAGAGATATCTTCAGTAACTGCCTGACTTCAAGCAACCGCAGGGAGATGTGCCTGAAAAAGAGCAGACAACGGAAATTAGTGCTTCAGTAGATGAATTCACAGAAACTGTAAAACATTTGAAAAGCGGCAAGGCAGCTGGAATCGATGAAATGCACCAACTCCAACTGTAATGCCCACGGAGCAGACACTAGTGGCCTGGAGAGCAAGGATTGTAGTATTCTGAGTAAATTGTGCTCTAGAAGTGATATCATAGAAATTGCTCCAATTATAAGGGCATTGGTACATTGAGCCTCTGGGGAAAAGTCGATGCAAAGGTACCGGAAAGGAGATACCGCGGAATAACTGACTATAAGATGCTAGAAAACCAGCGTGGCTTCAGATCAGACCAAAGAACTATTGATAAGATTTTCGCTCTACTCCACATTTTTGAAAAGTCTTGGTAGTTCGCTCAACCGGTTTACATGTGCATTGCCGACCCGGTAAAAGCCTGTGACCGGATGCCGAACACCAAGCTCTGAGCGTACCTATAGGCGCATAGGATCAATGGCTAGTTGCTACGAGCCATCCAGTCACTGTATGTTGAAAGCAGGTCAACGTTAGAATAATCTGTTCTGTCCCCTGAGAGAATATTCAGGTGCAGTCAGGGAGATGGGTGCACAGCGTAGGGGTCGTGAAGGTTAGAAGGTTGTTGTTTGCAAACGGCCTTGTTTTGTTGGCATCATCCGAAATTGATCTGCAGCGCTTTCTTGAAGGGTTCGCAGCCGAGTGAGACATGGCCGGCATACGGGTGAATGTATCTAAAATGAAAAGCCTTGAATATTGCCATTTCCCTACCCACTGCATGCGCTATCCCAATAGGCGGAAAAGCAGTTTAACAAGTGGAGAAGTCGACGTACCCTTGGGTCGTGTTTACTGGCGATGGAGGAGGTGGAGGCAATGAGGAAGAGATCGACCTGCGAATTGGAAGAGCCAACGGCTTTCTAAGTGAACTAGACCGAACCGTGGCGTCTAAGACTAAATAGGAAGACTAAACAGTCTGTCTTCTAGTCGATGTTCATTTCAATGCTCATCCACGGTGGTGACTCTTGGGCCGCGACTGAAAATCTTCGATCCCAGGAACCAGCAGCTGAAATGAGCCTTTTGAGTCGAATCTCTGAGATGAAACGTCTCGACACGATGGAGAGTACAGAAAGCCGTCACAGCCTTGGAATACCGTCGCCGCTTCCAGACGAAGAAGTCACAGCTGCCGCGGGTTTGGTCACGTCTTGCGAACGCGTCAGTAAAGCAAGGAAAAACAACTACTACTTGCCCACCCGATGGATCGAAGGCTCCGGAGACGGCGAAGAATGAACTTGGCCAAGTCCTTCGACAGACTCGGGTTATTTCGTGCAGAAAGTCAACGTAGCACAGGATAAGGAGCATTGGAGACAGTGTGTTCCGCGTTTGTTTCTGCGACCCGAAAGAATAGGCAGTCATGGAACATAAATGCCTGTTTTGTGTTTCGTGGAAGCTGAAACTTGACTGCTTAAATAGAAACAAGAAGCATTTTATTCTGTAGCACTGACAGAAAAAAATCAGCAGTTGTCTAAATCAAAAATATTAAATCAAAAATGAACGGCAGTGAGAATAAAGTAAATACAACCATGGGCAAAACTGCTGTAACTGAGTTAACGCAAGAATGAACAAGCAACTTCCTTTGCAAGCATCCGGAATCATCAGCTCGATCTGCTAAATGAACTGACAAGTTGCAGAACAGCAACGGAGAGCTGCAAGACGCTGAAATATGCTGAACTGAAATGGACGTGGCGAGCGATGTGCGTTGTAGCACCATTTTGCACATCAGGTGTTGAAATACCATGGAAATGTGGCCTGTTAAAATTGTTTCCTAAACAACTAGAACCAGGGGGCTGTGCAATGCACTGTGAAATATGCATACGCGCATTTCAGAGCAATGCGGGTAGGTGCTTTACGTAACGGCTACCTAGCAGTAAACTCCCATCAGCTGACACATGGTGGCAAGTGAGTGATAGATCATCGCGTCATTTGTCTAAAAGAGTAATTCTTTGACTCAAAACGGTAAACAGAAGCAATAAACGACTGTGCGTATGCCGCAATGCGCTTAAAACATGCGTCGAGCCGTCTGTCTGTCGAAACGAAGAGAACATCGAACAATTTAAGGAACAATGAATAATAAGTTAATGTTTTAACCATAAGTTTTTTGTCGTATCAGGTGCGGAACTTTAAAAAAAAGTTTGGCTCAAGTCGTTGGGTAGGTGGTAAGGGGAAAACGTGGCGCGAAGCGTGAGTCAGTGCCAGCTGAACACAACACCAAACTTGTCCTAGTATTCAACTGCTAGCCGTGCAGCTGCTGTTGTGCAATCGAGGCACTCAAAGCCTTGCGGCAGTGGTGGCTGACGTTAGGCGCAGACCGACGACGACCGGTTGGCGTGCGTTCGGTCGTCCATTCGTTCGTCGTTCGTTCGTTACTGCTTTTCTCGTGCGGTCTCTGTCTGATGAACGATCAACCTCACCTAGCTCTGTAACGGCCGTTGAAAAAACGGTTTTTGTTTCTGTGTTGAGGAACGAAATCCGGAAGTCGGAGTGCATCGTGTCGAGGCGTGTCTGTCGGTCGTGTCGGTGACGTTGCTTTGATCTTGACTTTGTGCTTTAAGTTATGCCGCTTAGGAAATGAACGGCTTCATCGTCGTGTTGTCGGTGCTGTGCCTTATCGTGGCCGCTGGCGCCAAGGAACAGTGCCTCACCGTGCGAGGCAAGGTCTCGTGCAAAGGCATCAAGGGCGCCTCGAATCCGGTGTTGATCAAACTGGTCGATAGGGACAGGGGTAGTAAGCCGTGTACAACTTTTGTTTGCGAGCACTAAATCTGATCAGGTAGATCCGATGACCTGATGGACGAAGGCCCGGCCAGCAAGAACGGACACTTCCAGCTGCACGGTTGCGCGTCGGACCCGATCGGTGACATCGATCCGGAATTGCACATCTACCACATGTGCAAGGGTGACGGCCGTGAGCTGCGCCTGGTCATCCCTCCGACGGCGCTGAAAGCGAAGGATTACACGGTAGACCACACGATAGACCTTAACGCGGACAGTAAGGACGAAAAGAAGGTCAAATACCCGGTGAAGAAGTGCTCTGAGGTTCAGAAAAGCTCCACCGGTAAGCCTCCCAAACGGTCGAAGCGACAAATCGATTGATCGCCGCCACGCCGTGTGCTGTCACGCTTTACTCACGCTTTTTCTTCATTTATGCTAATTGAATTGCATTTCACTTTCTTTTCGTTTCGTTTCGTTTCAATAAAGTTTTATGATCATTTCTGTTTGTTGATCGAAGAAAGGGAGTCAAACACAAGAGTGTCATGCGTGTTATTCGTCGTCAGTGCCTCTGGCGAAATCCAATTTCCAGTGATCGTCAGGTGTGTTCCTGTTTTTAGTTCCTCGCTCGAAAACTCGGTTTCGGCATAAATCCGATGTCAAGCCAGTAGTGTAATAAATTACGCCGTTACTCCGATTACCGACGTTTTTCTCCTTGCTGTAAACTACGGGTTTTCACCCAAAATCCAACAAAGCGTTTAAAACGTAAACGCAGAGCAGCAAGCGATCGTTAATCGCTGCGAAAGCAGTGAAATCGAGTCTAACGCTGTAAGTTGAACGAACGGAGAACTTTGACGCACGAACAGTGATGTCCAAGATCAAACCAGTCTATCTCATGACTCGTAATTTATTTTCCATCGTTTAAAATTAATGTCTGCAGAATGGAGGTCATGATTTTTGGCATATTCCGTTAAATAGGTGAATTTTCCATTTTCAAATTTATGTTGTTTTTTGCTTTTTATCGACATTCTCGAATCATCGACGTAATCTGAGGTTAACAGAGCTCAGACAGCAGAGTTACCCAGATTTTTGATATCTGACAGTTAGAAATTGTACTTTAAATTCATCATTTGAACGTCATATTTTCATTTCTGTCAAATCACGTTTTGCGAATATGTAACCTGCTTTTACGACCTGTTGAAGTCAATGATAATCGGCTTGAAGATACGCAAAACTGGCGCAGCTGTTAACTTAATCTCTGCAACGGAGAATCGGCTCTGTGAAATCAGCAGAAGAGCAGTATAAAAGTAAGGAACATTCTTTTGGAAGATGAAAATGTTCTCATTTGAGTAAAAGTACCTTTGTCCATGGAAGGTTTTCAATCATGACTGCTCCAATCGCTAACTTATGGATGCGACGCGTAAATCTTAGTCTGAAAGCTATTCACAGACTGCAGATTACGCAGCAAAGTACGGAAAGGTGAATAACCAGAATAACAAGAAAAGATGGGGGACGAATGAATGGGTCACGGCACAAACAGCATTCTGCGCAGTCATTGTCCGGGTGACGAATTGAAGTGGCAATTTATAGGGAACGCTACAAGAATAACCGGCTATCGCTGCACCAACGAGACAACAGACTTGGTTCCAAGAAAGAGCAAACCGTCTGTGGCAGGACATCGAGACCGATGAAAGATCTGCCGACGAAATTCGTTGAATGAAGATGGGTAAGAATCGCAGAAAACGGAAGTTTATGGCAAGTTTTGGGGGGGGGTCTTCATCCATTCATCCTGTGAGGATTGAGGATAATGAGAATTTGGTCTTATTTAAGTCAG
>UZAM01006642.1:41380-52571 GCA_900618415.1 Soboliphyme baturini
TCACAAGCATGCGTCATTCCACCTGTCCGCTTATATATATTTTCTACCTCTTAATACATGCATCCAGTTATTTAGGTTTTATTAATCTATTTGTCTGTTTGTCTGCCCTTTACTTCAAACAGTTTCTACTTCTTCTCATAGCCTGATGAAATTAAAGAAAACAACATTAAAGACGACACGGAAAATGCGATCCAGTCGGATGATTGACCAGCACCGATTTTTCGACCTATGTCTTCCGGGCCTTCTCCAAGATAAGGAGGATGTTTCACTGAGTTCAGAAGTTCATCTATTACTTGCAGTAGCTTTTGCTTGTGGGATTGGAAATCATTGCCTAATAATAAACTGTTTTATGCTGTTTTTCAATAACAACATCGTCGCATGAACAAAATACTAGATGTTTAGATAAATATGAAATTATGAAACTGCTCTCTCCCTTGTTGTAAGTTTCTTGAAGCTGCTTTAAAGCAGATTTACTAGTTTTGACGAAACATCCATCAGATTCATCACTATCGTATAGAAGCTGCATTTAGAACGGTAAGACTGCTTTCTACCCAACTTCGTTCCTATATAGATTCATCAAATACAGCTACGGATTAATTACAGAGTTAAGCGACTTCAATTTCATAACGGTAAATTTAAGCAACATTGGCATGGCTCATGTTTCAATAAATTTTTCAAGCAAATATTTAATTTTTCTGGAAGAGCAAGCTTGTGGGTTCAGAATTCTATTTATAACCACGTCATGTCTGGATGACAATATAAATTTGCAGCCATGTAAGAATTTTATTTTTTGTCTCAAACAGTCTTTATTGACCTCATATTTATCTGAATTCTTACTGGTTATTCATCGTTAATTTTCTGTCAGTCATTACCAGTAAAAGAAATTGACAAATTCCTGATGAAACGCCTTGTGGCTGATGTGAGGAATTTTCGTTGATCCAATGCAAATGACAATAGTGATTAAAACACCGGAAGTCGCCGAGTACGCGCATTAGTTGCCGCCAAGCAGGATTAATAAATGGCAAAATTATCGACCGTGTTGTGATCAGTGTTAAAATGATTTTGCTTTAAGTCGTTTAAATCCACTTGGATCAAAGGTGTGAAAAAGTTGGCAAAGTGCATTGCGAATTAATGAATGTTTTTGCAATTAATATTAGATTTATTGTCGTTTTATTACTGGTAGCACTCATGTTTTTCACGGTACAGCTCTGTTTTGGTTTTATCCGCATTCAGGTTTGTGCTTCTTCGTATTTTTCTATGCTACAAGCCCAACTATTGTTTTACTCTTTCTGTATATATATTTTTTCTTCTTGCTTATGTGTTAAAAATTAAATTGTTTGGCGATTCAATTATTCACTACATTAAGTCATCATTCCTTAATCAGCACGATGTAGGCTGTTATTACACGCTTAGCTTTAACTAGATACCGGCCAGACGGAGATATGGATTTTGAGACATATGCCATAGTTTGCTTATTGCATTATTCATGAGATACGGAGAGGTCACTTCACCGTGTCTGCTTCACTTCAGCCATGAAGCATCAAAGCAACTTGTTACATTCCAAAAACCCAAACCAATAATCGGACGTTAAATAATAGCTTCTTCACTTGAATTTGCCTGATCTTCTCAATGTCATTAGAAGCACTCAAAGAAAAATCCGTGAGCTGGAATGATGCCAAAACCAAAGAAGAACCTAAACCGAACCTTGTAAAAAATAAGCTTGGAGGGGTACCTGGTCATGTTTAAGAAATATGACTCCGCCACCTGTTAAATTCCATGAATTTACGCATGATGAGGTAAAAGACTAAGTCTATTTGGGCGAACCAATTCTGCAACGGAAAATCGACTCCGCGAAATCAATAGAAGAGCAAAACGACGTGGAGCATTTTTGGAAGACTAAAGATGTTTCTGTCCTGAAACTGCATTTATGTCTGTGAAGCGAAAAGATTTCAGTTAGCTTGCAGGCCCAGTGCTGACCAATGGATGAGAAGCATAAACCCTGTACCTGAAACCTATTCACAAACCGCAGACCAGATATGGCAGCATGGAAAGGCACACGTTGGTAATCAAGGGAAGAAATCAGAAGACGAACGACCACTAAGAACACAAACAGAAGTTTGTTATGTCGCTGCACGAGCAAAGAAGTTGAATTGACAGTGAGAAATGCACATTGCAGGAAGAACCGAACATCGTTTGACAAGGGAGACAATAGAATTGATTCCAGGAGAGACTAAACGGCCGGCAGAATGACTTCAGATCGATGGCAGGAAAGACTGAAGAGGCTCGGTGGATCAAGACGGATAAAAATGGCAAGGACTTGGCGAGACGTTAGTGCAGCAGTGTTTCGACTAAGGTCGATGATTATCTGAATTTATTTGTTTACGTAGGCGTTGCAATGTTTGGAAAGAAAAATACAGTGGCCTCGAAGAGACTTGCGTTTCTTTTAACCGGGGAAAAACATATGTAAATACTTTTGACCATATCACCTTTCTTGGCGGAAATCACCGTACAATGAGAAATAATATTTGATCCTGGTTTCACTACTGTCCCCCTCAATATGTGCTTCAAAAGGCTTTCCAAAGTTGCCATAATTTGGTTCAAGGCTAGGCTAGGTTCATAAATCTTTCCCGGTATTCATGTTGCGAGTAGCCACGGCAGAAGTTCTGAACCACATGGCAGAGCGAACAAGAATGTAGTATATATTTCTGAGCCGTAACAGTGTCAACAGCCATTGAGGACTGTAATGAACCGTGAAATGAGTAGCCAACGACTCTGATAACCGCAGATGGCAGAACTTTTCATGCTCTTAATCTAATACCCTGACTGCAAGTCTGGATGGGAAAGACTGAGGGACATTGTTAGTATTAATGCCTGAGGAAAACACGGATTTTTGGCACAACCTCCCTGATTTCTAGAAACAGAGGGCGACTTAAAGCCTGATCAACACCGTGCCGATCCAGTTGCAGTACGTACCAATCCCTGGATTTCTTCTTCGTTCTTGATTCTTTCCATGGCAAAGATTGGAATCATTCGGAAGACCAGAGGTAACAGAGGAGAGAGATAACAGCTGCTTAAAGAAGAACAGCCGCCAAAAGGCTGCATTTTCCAGCGATAATTTCCAGCAATTGCTGCACCATCCAATCGAAGTTCGATGAGCTCAAGTCTCACTGACCACGTCGCTATGCAGCAACTTCTGCCCTTCTCCATGAAATTTGGCTACATTCCAAGGAAGGTCAGAAGATCCTCGGTTTGGAAGACTTCTTTTGCAATAACGTGGCTCAACTTGACCTGGTGTCCCAACTGTTCAGAGAAGTTCAAGTTCTGCGAAGGCAGTCGACAATTTTTCGCAAGGAATACAAGCCAAGGTGCCCATAGGCGTATTCTAGCATCATCGCTGGTAGTTTGTAGATGACCTCTTTCCTGGAAAACTTTCGCAACAGAGTTGGCCCTTGGTTCTTCTTGTGTTCATGGGCGACGTTAGCCGATGCCATCTGACACCGTTAGCGGATCTTGGTCTCACTGACGTCGCTCGGATTCCTACAAGGTTTGACACCCGACTGGTTTGCGCAACGAGGTCGCACGATGATCTGCTTGTGCACTGGTCATACATTACGTAACCCCGTAGCGATGTCACTGACCAAATGCTACCATTACATGCATGAGGTACGCTGAGTATATTCTCTACTCACTTCGTTGCAGTCCAGATTCAGATCCGTTCATCAGGTGGAGGACTGGGTGAGCGACAGTTGCTCAACACCTATTCCAAAGAATCGTGTGAACCGTAATTGTCCTCGTGTAAGGCGTGAAAGCAACACCTGTACGGAACTTGCTTTAGAAACTGCAGTACCGCATAACTTGTTTGAAAAATAAACTCCGCGGTAAAATATACCTGAGATTGATGATGAATTGCCTCAACTAGAAGCTACCGATGAATTCTCAGTGACTTTTAAAATGCGGCGAACGGCTTCGGTGTTGTGCAGATTGACGAGGATGTGGTATGGTTCAGAAATGTTGACAGATTTCACCAATCCAGAATTCTACAGCTCTTCTTCTGCGTTGCATCGGTCCACTTTTTCAGTCTTCTTTTGAAAACAACTGGCTTGCATTCAAAGCCCTTGTAAGCTAATTGGTCGACTCCGGTACTCCGGCGTTGACGAGTTTTGGAGTTTTCTAGCTAGAAGCTTGCTCCGGGTACTTCTTCCTTAACCGACCCAACTCACCCGCCGTACCAATGCTTCAAACACAAGATTCGTGTGCGCTCCTTGCAGATACCTGACAGATGCTTACCGGATTTCGGTCGTTCATTTAGCTGTCTGATATCTGATTTAAAATAAGGAACTGTCATTTTGGATCTGAGTTTGACCAACCTGACACGGATTTACTTTCACTGCTAGTTTTGTTAGTTAATATGTGCTCATTCGTACATGCCAGATTTAGTTGACTCCTCTTTTGCCTTAGAATTCACTTATGTAAATTTGACTTACAAAAAATCTACCGGATGGTGTCAGGTAGTGACGAAAATTGCGTTCTTCGCAACGGATCATCGACATCTGGGAAACCCGGCCAAATAACACTATACATCATGCCGTTTTCCCTGTGAATGGCCGATGACCCTCGTTATTTACCATGTCATGGATTAAGGCTCAATGCAGAGAACGAGTTTAAACGAACTCCAATTGCTTTTAAGCGTTTGGTAATAAATTTTCGCACGAACCGGAGAAAGGACGGTTGTAAAATTTAAATTAAGCTTGCTCAGAGTATTCGCCGTAATCGATCAGTCACGATTTCGATCATTAGTGGACTTGTTTCTATGGAAATTTCGTTACTCTATGCAAAACGATCTACATTATGCGAGTGAGGCGAATTCCGAGTCTTCGGAAATTTCATTTTAGTCCTCAACGTGACGAAATTTTCATTTTTTCCTTTTCATCCCGTTTCGTTTCGATTTTACTCATCTTGTCGCTTTTTGCCGCAGTCATTATGTATTTGACTCAGTTTCATGAACGTGAATAATCTGCGTTTCTCGTTCAATGGATGGCGGCAAAACCAGAAATCGATGTGGTCGTTTTTGCGTAAACATTCGTAAACATGACAAGACAGCAGTTGGACACAAATCTTCGATGCGCGCGAATTATGCGGCTAAAAACATGCTGAAGTCAACGCGTGTTTAGTTTCGCCACTTCGCTCTTGGCCTCATTAATCTGGTCAAACAGCCATCGAACAGATTTTCTTGACTTGTCCGCGTTTCCGCTTTTTCTTGGTAGTTTCCGACGGGAACAACCAAACGACACGTTGGTTCCTGAGGACATTGGAAAACACGGGTTTCTGACGGGTTATGAGTCAAAAGCCTTTTTTAGAGGTCGTTCTTCCCAACAGACATTTACAAGTCGAAGGAGGTAGATCTGGCATTTCGTTTACAGTTTGTGGCTACATATAGATTGCTCCTGTTCACTGACAAAGTAGTCCAGAGTAGTAGAGTAGGTACTCGAATTCGCTCAATGTGACATAATCTTCTTCCAGTCTGTTTCGACTATGGCGTTGCTTCGTGATTCTTTACTGGTTTCCTTGGACTTGTTTATTCAGTGATTCTTCCTGTTGGCTGTAGTCTGTTTCGTGACATGCACATTGATTTAATGGTTTCTTGTGTTTTTCCTTTGCTGAAAAATGAAATTCTTTGCCGATCCCGTTGAAACAGTAAATATTCATGCATATATCAATCCCAGAAAATGGTTCGGCAGAAATTAAACATGACAGTTTAACAATCGAGCTTTTATTCTGTAAACGAACGAATGATGACTGACTGATATGCAAATGCATCAAAGAAATAACTAACTGCATGAGTGAATGAAAAGGATCGTTTGTTATTTTGTGGTGGTGGCACGGTTGGTTAGTAGCTTGCTTTGCACTGTAGAATACGGGGGTTCATGCTCGGTGCACAACGTAAATTTTCCCTTATCAATGCCAACCACTTCAGCAAGGAATTCATCCCTTTGTGCTTTGGTGCAGCCAGTTGTGAAACGGTACCAGGTCAATGGCCAACAAAAAACATGGACAATACGGTGCTTTGGAGTAGTCAGGTCAAAACACGCGAAATATCAGGCTGTCTGATGCGTACGCTTTACAACTACACGCTTTACGTCCTGACCAACCGGAAAGCTGACTAAAAATGAGTACAAGGAGTAAACTCAAGATTAAAAGATATTTCTCGGTGTATATTAGGGGAACAAAAAATATGGAAGGATTTACTTGGCAGTCGACGAAATCTGTAAATGAGACAAACCAGAGAAATCTATGGTTCTTGATTATCACTGGTTGACAAGACGGTTTATCCGAGAAAAACTGAAGGAGAATTCAGGTGATTTGCTTGCTGTCCTCCGTCATCCACAGAGAGATCGAAACCGCCCACTTATTGAAACCGTCCGCTAGCTTAAGAGGTCTTAAGGCCTGGAGGGTATGAAATTCGCTGGTTGCGGAAGATCTGTGCCCCTGATGACGTATTCTGGTGTAAAAACACAATAACGCCTTGGGCTGTAATAAATGAGCCGTTTCTTGCTGTTTTTGCAAACATAGCACCTTACGCTTTGTGCCAAAGACAACGTGAAGACTGGATTGATTTTAGAAATTCTTTACTATCTATCTAATAGGAAGGAAATATTCATAACGACAGCAGATGCATCAAATGGATGCATTTTTGCTTTTTTTTGACGTCCGGCACCTGTTCGATCTTTTTTGGGTTCAAATAAGAGAATCTGAATTTACAATGCATTTCATTGTTCCAACGTTTATCACTAGTTGCTTTCAGTTGTGCAGCCTGGAACTTCGAGTGCAAAAGAGCGAATCACTCTTTAGGTGATAAGTTATCAATCAAAGGAATGGGTTGTGTCTCGATATGGAATCTGACGTTGACCACTGATGTTTATGCGGGTCTGTCTCGATTCTAAAAGTTTCAGAGATTTATGCTAGACGTGTTCACTCATAGTAGTGATAACGTATCTTGTTTCTGATCTTCTTTTCGGTCTCCGCACGTAGCTTCTTCTCAGGGGAGTATGGAGATTTAGGACGAAGTGTATTTGTTTAGTTCACCTTCATTGCTTAAGTGAACGTGCAGTCGTCAATATTTGCCATACTCCTTTACTGATATAATCCAAATTTCCGTCCTCTAACAGTGCATATAATATTGCTTAGGTAGTTATATACAAATTAAAATACCAACGCACAAATCCTGATTTTTGCTGCCAGCTTTTCGATCAAATAACAGGATCATAATCAGAGCAAATAAGGCTACCTTGACGCATTTTCTGATCTCCTTTTGACCGTCTTGTCTTTTAGACCAAGTTCTAACATAACTTCTGACAATAACTGATGAATCGGTTGTATCAGTGAACTTACATAATATTTTCTTGTGAATCTTAATTGATCGATGCTTGCATTTCAAAGAGAAAAACTTGCAAACGGTGAGAAGGCAACAAAATCACCGGCACATGCACAAACGAACAGTAAAGTGTCGATGAAGTTCTTTCTTTAAGAGAATGGCACGGCGCTGGGAGCCGAAAAGGCTTCTATTTACCTGAATGTACAAAAAGCCAGATCGTAAAACGTTTTTAATGGTCATGGTCTGACGATATTTTGGCAGCCGTGTGGGAAAAGGTCCATGAGCCAGTCTTCAATTAGACACAAAGTGCGTTTATAACTTCACTCAAGCACCAGATGCTGATTGCGCGTTGACAGTCGAGCAGTGAGGCACGACGCTGGTGGCCGTGAAAGCGCTGTTGAGGTACGACTAATAAGAGGTCCGGTCGACCAAGAATCGAACACTTGCTGAGTGTCACGTGTTCGTTTCGTGAAAAGGGTCCGCAACGATACTGCCTCGCCTTCATGTGATGGCCATTAATTAAAGTAGTGCCTGATGAAGGGAGTGGGTAATCGGCAATTCAGATAAAACGGTACTCCTTGGACGGTCAGCGATTCCCTGTCGCCGGTCATGTTCGTTCTCACAAAGGTCTTATCACCATAAACGCTCAAAATGACTGTTTTCGCCATAATTTCGTGACGGAGGTTTGGTCATAAACGGTCATTCAGAAATGACAGGGCTCAAAAGCGAGAAGGCCGAAGAATATGTTACTTGGATTCAGCTGCACAAATTGACGGATGCTAGAGATTTGTGAAATCGCAAAACGATCACAACTATTTGAACAATAAAAGCGATATGTTGGTTTCAAACATGCAGCATCGTGCCGCCTTTCCGGTGAGATCCAATGACATCATCAAGATGTGAAGATCGTGGGACAATCCGTTGTTTGAAGCACGTTGCTTCCTGGGCAGTAAAACCTAAATGCGAAAATAACCCTGTAATTGTAGAAAAGTGTAAAACAGAAAAGCATTAAATTGATTGACAGCACACCAGCGCAATCAATGCTGAAATGATCATCAGATTGAGAAAAATGAAGGAAGCGCTGTTCATCCTGGCCAAAAGATTTTTAAACATGGGCAATGGCATAGGCCTGAACGGTATCTAGACGTTAATTCTTAGTCAGAGGTTGTCAATGTCAATCTCTGCTCAGACTCTCATGGTCAGACATCGACGATTCTACTTGTATCAAGTTAGCTTTCATCATTGTAACTCGACAGTCAGCCAAGTTTGGCTCGAAATATAGGTAATATCTGTAATAAAATTTAAATAGGGAAAAATCTTATAAAAGGCACGAAGACCGCGGATTATAAAAACGTTTCCTCAAATTATTGCTACACATGTAAGAACATGTGCTTCCTTTGCTCCCATCCTATTGATCTTGCCACAGGAAACGAACAACAATTAAACTATAGGATTGTTTAGCAGGGTGAAATACATTGGGGTCCGTTCTACTGTGACCACTACGGCCGGTGATGAACCCCATAGGTGGACAAACGAGGATATGGTCGATTATCATAAAATCCTGACTGGTGCTAATAACTACCGAGTGGTTGGGAAACGATTGTAATTGTTCAACCGGTCGGAAAATGAGCTCTTCTTCCTAAAAGCCAATGGCGCAGTGGTGGCCTTTTATATACTAACAGGTGCCTACCGGGCTCTGCAACTCTCTTGTTCAAAGGGAATAGGTTCTGACCAAAGGAGAACCCATTAAAACGTTAGCTGAAACTACCGCACCAGGGCTTGAGCCCTGGTTCGTCAGCACGGCGATCCGAGGTCATTTTTTTGACTGGAGCCATGGAATTCCGTCAGCTATGTATAAAAGAAGATATGCTTCATTTCACTATACGTCCATGCCACTGAGTAGGCCAACTTACATATTTTGCGTGCTCTATCGTTACGGTGCACATGCTAATTTGTGGTAAATTTAAAAAGTGCCCAAAAAGGAATCATCCTTCTCCGTACATCTGTTTCATGATACCGCGGTGATGCCGGCGAAAGCCAAACCAGTGTGGTGTCCTCTTTCAGTAGCAGCTGTCATTGGGCATACGGCTTACTGTAATCGTATATTACAATGGTAAGAGCCAAGGCTATAAATGTGTTCAAGGCAGTGGGAGAATATCCGCTTCGCTTCGTTCTGTTGTCATCGATTAGACCTCTGTTCAGTGAGATGTGTCTACGTGTCTTCTGAGTTTTAATATAGTCTGATAATTTCAGGCGTCCGGTTTATTTTCGATTATTAATATGCCAATCATCTTTGCGCGCGCGACGACTCGGCATGGAAGTGACCTCCGTAATATTCACAAGCCCCGATTAATTACCTATTTTGTTTCGTAGATGACAGGCACGTAGTGCACTCGCGACGGTCTTCATCCGAACAGCTTGCTGCTTTAATTGGTGAACGACTAATTTCGATAATTGACCGTCAAATCTATTTTTCGTTAGTCAATCAATTCTTGCATTCTAAAAAGCGTAGCATTTTCCGTTTCTGTTTCTTCCGAGGCTTCTTCGGTGACGAATGACAAACCTTCGGTCATTCTCCAAGCATGTACTGAGCAAATCTGACGTACAAACGGACCAATGGTCAAAGGCCAGAGCAACGTTTTCGCAATTATCCCGAGGAATCACGTGCAGATTCGCATTCAAAGACGAAGACTAACGAAGTCAGAACCTCGGCCTCAGTTCAAGAGGTTCACTAAACTCGTGATCCGAGGTTGGCCAGAAATAGGAAAAATCGACTTATAAAAATTTACTAAATGGTTTTCTCAGTTTCATGCCTATTCAGTGCCATGAGTTCACAGAAAAGCACTTCTTCACGCTTAAAAACATTGAATTAGAGAACCTGGTTGTTCATTACTGGAGATCGTATTCATATTTGAGCTAGTAGCAGCTCCCCGGCTGAAATAGTTTTGAAGAGCTGTGTCAAACAGTTTGTGTTGGATTGACTAGGGATCCGTAAGCCAAGCTGGGAACATACCTAATGCAACATTGTGTGATAAAATGTGCAAGGCAATAATTACATGATACTCGGCGAATAGAAAAAATTACTTGTTACATAACATGCATACACTTGATTGATTACAGATAGCTCAACTGATGAAATGGTAATAGTTGAACTGCGATTAGTAAATATTATATGAATTGAGGATATCAGCTAAATATAAATATGTTTCCCAGGAGTTCTCGAAAATATTGTACTGAGAAAAGTGCTCTCTTTTTCCGTTCTTCCATGTACAATATCATATCTCTTGTTTTTCTAATGTCCATTCCTTAATTCTTAAACATTTACTGCATCTTCGCTTTCTTCTTCTGTTATGTACCTTTTTTGCCTTAATTTATTTCACTTTCTTCTGCCTATGCTTTTCTGGATTTCTGTCCTTCGGCAATTTGCCCTGCAATTTCATTTTGCCTCTTATTATTTTCCTTGTTGTTTATGTTCTCATTTTTTTCTAATCCTTGTGTATTTCTCTTCGTTGTCTTATTCTTCTTCTTCTTCATCTCAGTCTTCTTTTCTCCACATTTTTTTCACAATGATTGTTTACATTTTCCTGCATTTTTTATCCGTTCATTTACTTATTAGCAAATCAACAGCCAGAGGTAACACTTGACAGTTGTGCGCATCCGTTGTTCTAAGTTACGGATATTACAATGGGTCCAACGGCGAATCGTTTTATAAGAATGACCGAGAAAGGTACTCGGAACACAGAGATATATGCATAAAGGTTATTCTAGTGAGGACAATTCACCGTGAGAAATTTTTTCATGTCCATAACTAAGAACATC
>UZAM01006644.1:0-11266 GCA_900618415.1 Soboliphyme baturini
GTCTTTTGCCGAAGCTCAGACTCTGGCACAGGATCGGGAACGTTGGAAGCACTCTCTGACGCGTCTGCCTGCGCGACCCGAAAGGAGAAGCGGCGATGGAAGATGAAGATGAATATAGATTTGTATTTCAGAATCTGTTAACAACCGCCTACCTCCTCCAAAAAAGAATGCCACCTATCACTGCATGGCCCAACTGCTGTTCGCTCCATAGGGGCATTTAAGTTGCCTACAGCTCCACGGCTCTTGAACACCTGTACTGTCAGACGCATCTAGTGATTATGCTGGTTAGCGGAATACCCTGCTTCTCGTAAATGGCAATTCATGAATCTTAAATCCGATGCTAATGTGGACAATTACGGTAAACTAGAGGACCGCGCAATACATCCTGAAATTGGGTCTCAATCCAATTAAGCGCTATTAAATATGCGCCATTGTAAGAACATCCATTCTTCGATTTTCAGTCTTTCTTCAATGACGGTTATCTGCTGCTTCCTGCCACGTTCACAAGCAGAAGATTTTATTTTGTATAATTAGCTATATATTTTTTTGATTTATTCAGTGATTAATATGTCTACTAATTCGTTCATTTATTGAAGATATCATGCAGTTCCTGCTTGCCTGATTGTTTTCCTTTCTCCAACTGTTCGTTCATTCCGTTTTTCATTCATTTAATTTATCTGCTTACTTATTCATTCGTTTTCAATACAAGCCCTTTTGGCTGATAAGTATGGCAGTGAAGTTGCTCAATTTACCGCATATCCGTTTACGGCCGCGATCACTGGCTTTCTTATGCGAGAGATTTCTTCCCATTCGGCAATGAAGTTCTTTTTAACCAGAGTTGCGTAGTCCATGCCGCTCATCTCCTTCACATCAGCACCAGCTAGAAAAAAAATCCGCCTCCAAAAACAGCACTAAATAGCCACTTCAAGGATAAAAGTAGTTAGACCAAAAATATACCAGCAAAAGCTTTCTTTGAACCAGTCAGTACCATAGCTCCGATGCCATCGTCAGCGTCGCACTTCTTCAACACCGATATCAGCTGAAGAGAAAAAATTATAATTAGCTCTTTAAACGAGAAACAGATCAAATTTTACTTGCCTCTGTGATTAACTCGGTGCTCAACGAGTTCAATGCTTTTGGTCGGTTCAACTGAACCAAAGCAACGTCCTTATTGGCGCCAACCGCCTTACAAACCACAAACTTGTACAAATTATCTGCGAATGACCAAACATATTGAAAAACATCAAATCAACAAAAAATGACTGTATTTGTACCGGTTGAAAAAGACCGCAGCGTTGAGTGATATTTTAAGAAAAGTGGAAGCCATGGATCGCTTCTCAGGCCGGTACGAAGGAAAACCCGAAACATCGTGACGGATCGAAATCTCAGCTAAATACCACACATTTTTGAAGCAGTCGAATCGTTTCAAAAACCAATAACAAACTTTCATGCATATTAATAATCGTTTTTCTCAAATATATGGCATATATTATCAACAGCGCCCCCACCCCTCGACCCTCGGCTCGCTACACATTCACGATGCGAAAAACCTTTGAATTTTCGTACTAGTGGTTTCAATGATTAAGCGATCACTCATTGCAACGATGACCGTTGGAGGTATTGGCACACTTTCAATTGTGCTATCGCTGTCATGGTAATCTGAGGTATTCAGGATCAAAAACCGAATACCCAGATTAATCATGTCTGACGCTCTTGCTGCTCGGAAGGGTTTAGGTGATGTTGGTTGCTCCGGCTTAGGTCATGTTCCTCATTGCAAGCAAGTCCGCCTCTAGCAGCTAGTTTAGGGTGCGATGCTGGTCTCCTACGAGTCTCCTTCCCAGAAAAGAATAGTTTTGGATAAATCTTCCTTCTCACTCTGGGTGCCCTGCCAAATCATGGCAAAAGCTACCACACCCTGATTTCTTCAGACAGCATTCTCAGGCAGGTCACCTTGAAGATCTTTCATTCTTCATTCGACAAACCGTCGCACTTTCAGAATGTTCCGCAGACAGCGCGGCTGAAAAGGGATCAATTTTTTCAGTTGACATAACTGCCTCAAATCAATAATTGGGCTTCAATAAATCTGTCTTAAAACAATGTCTAAAACAGCATATGCAAAATAGAGTATGAAACCAAGCAACGATATACTGGATCAATTCCGCTGCATTGCCGGACATGTTTCAGATCTTGTTCGACAACAGCGCTGAGGTTTATATTACCGCTTCAAATCAATCCCTATCCAAAAATGACACGAAAGTGAGCTGCCCACAAAGATAGAACAAAACGAAAGAACTGCAAAACAACGCAGCCTACGTAGCTTTCAATTCGAAATAAGAGGCGTGTCTCCTCAAACAATCTGGAACTCACAGAGCCGCAGAAACACATCTCCTCTGTACACTTCAACTACGGCCACGCATACATGCAATTACGTAATAAGAGCATAAACTAAAGGGCTTATTTTGTCCTTAACGTAAACCAACCATATTCAACAAACGCATTCGTTTCGTTTTCTTAGTACATACATACATACATCTGATACAGTCGCACTACAGATGATCTGACGGTACACGCTACAGTCTTCAATACCTTTCTCTCCGATAATCAGGATTGTTTAATAAAGTCTGAGACCATCTCCATTATTAGAATTGACAAACCATTATTTATGCAATACCCTCGGTTTTAAACTTTCAGAAGTCAACTTTAGAGAGGCTCTTTCTACCTGTTGCGGCTGTCCGCTCTGGAAAAAAAGTAACGGCACGTCGACGACCGTAAGCGCGTTTCGTTGCAACGGGTCATCAAAGTGCGCTGGGTGTCGTTAAGTAGACTTTCTTGATGAAGTTCGCACAATGAAGTAGATTATTATCTCATGTTGTAGTTTTGTGATACATACATATTAATGCTTCATTCTTTCATAATATATTTCGTTTAATCGATGAATATCATTGTTTTCTTCACGTCCTGGTCTCTAAGTGGCATAATCTGATTGTCTTTTATCTTGCAAAGAAACGGCCCTGCAGTCTACCAGTTTCATTCAGCGACGGACAATGAATGGCTCAGAGTGGATGGAGCGGTTAGACGTCTGTATAGGTTAGATGGATGAATGCCCTGTAGCACGACTGAGTTGATTACCATAGCTGTAATAAGTTTGAATCGTGATATACTGATGTTCCGCAAGTATAGGTGATGCTCTCTGCTGAACTTGAGTCCGCTGTGACTACATTTATTGTCATAATTCTTTGCCTCTGTTTCGATATGGATTTAGTAGTTAAATCAATTGGAAAATCCCTGTGTCTATTAACTTCCTTAGACTCAGGCACTTTGTCCCAGTCGCCGCTCAAATTGCCTGTCAGATTCAAATCTCTGTTCATATATTTGCGCTTGTTGTTACTTCCCTTTATAACCGAGAGCCGTACTTTCTGTTTTATAATATAAATTCTGCTCACGACCTTTAGCGCGTTGGACTATAGTGGTAGCATCTTCGACCAGCTGCGACAGTGAGAGAGGTCAGCTCACGGAAGAAACGTCTCTTAACGCGGTCATTTCGCCGTGCCGCCTATTTATTATTATTTGCGCGTGGTTGTACGTTCTGTTCTGTGAAGATTCTATACCATATATAACGAATTTTTTAAATTCAAGTTTCTAGGTACCGAAAGCCTCTCTTCGATTTTAAAACTGATGGAATCCTCTGGTTTTTGATCACAATCATATCACTTGCAACGCTGAAACGACTTAGGCGTGCACTATCCCGACCTACGTTTGATAACATCTATGCAAAACTTGTCGTTGGCGAAGATCACGGTAGATACTCGCAGTATTCTTTCATAAGATACGTTTAAAAGAAACTGCAAATCAGAATAAATTCTAAACATTCAACAGAAACTATTATACTTTCTTTCTGTGCAATCAGAAAATGGGTTTCTGCTTATGTCGTTCCATGATTGAATGACTGCGCTCAAATTAGTTCTATATTTGCTTTGCTTTATTCTTATTCCATCTAAAATGTTGTCCTGTTTTAACTTCTTTGAGTTCGCGGTTAGGCATCACTGTCCAATTTTTACTCATGTGTACCTTTTAAAAAATCAATCCATATGCATTCATGGGTTTATTCTAGTGGCGTAAACATCACCATAGAGATAATTCACTCTGAACAATCTGCATATTAAAAAATTGATAACGGGATCAAATTTCTTCATAAAAGCACGACTCTTGAAAAAAGCAGCATACGCAGGTGTATCATTGCACTTCTTCATCAGAATGGTGGATTCAGTAACCTGCATATCGTACAAAACACACGGTATTTGATCCAGGAATGGTGAACACTGTCTCTCTGAACTTGACACACATACCCGTACTTGGCTACTGATCAATACCTTCACTACCAATTAACGCAACCAGTACCAATAATCAGCATTAATTTGTCACTACTTAGACTCGACCTCGAATATTCACTGACTACTGCTGAAAAACTTCTGAAAATTAACTAATGTTCTTTGTTGCCTCCGTGAACCCTTTAATATTCGAAGCTTCGCTAAGCCTTGCTTCCAAAGTACCGACATTTTGCATCAACGTAAAACTTAAATGTAATATTCTGCTCTATTAATTCTTGCAGAATTTTTGATAATGATATGAGAAAACCATCGGTCGCACATAACGAAACCATAATGGAAATTCGTACGCAGGTTAATTAAGCAAGTAGAAGACTTCGTGACCCTCCACTTAGACAGACAGTCGCAGGATAACAAAAAATGAAGATTTTTAAGACAAAAATTTTCGTTCGCAGTTGCCCGTGTGCGTAAGCGTGTTCATAAAAGCTTCTCGCTTCGTTTCGTCTTTGCTTTTGTCGCTATGAAGATCTGGTTGCTCGATTATACCCATAAAATAGTTTTTAAGTTAACGAAAAAGCGTGGGAACGTGTAACACATGATGATCATTCTGTAAAGCATACAGCAACAAGACACCGCTACTTCACATACATGTGGTGCGAAAAAATGAAGACATTGCGAAAAATATGATATTGCAAGGATATTTTTTAGACCCCATGCTGACAAATGTCCAAGACAACATGAACAACTGGAAAAAGTAAACATAATCGACATAAAGTGAACTGTACAAGAGCCTATGAAATGTCATTGTATCCAGTCAATCATCTTGCTTCCATAATTCATCATTTTGAGTGCTGAGAAGTCATACACATAGGTCCAAAAATCGCAAGAAAAATGCAGCAGGATAATTAGTGCTAAAAACAAGTGTGCAAAGAAAAATGCCTGCACGTGATCTCAGGTAAATATCGCGTCTTTGTTTTCGCCCTCTTGACAGATATTGACGATTCCTTGACTGACGCTTTGATATGCAAGTGATTTAAATTTACGTTTCCAAACAACCACTTGCGTACATGTGAGATGGAGAATATTCCCAATGAGAATTGGCAACAAGAACGCCAATGTGAATACTACAGCAATATCACTAGATATGAGTTTGGAATTCACGCAAATCACAGGTCAGGATTTACTTTCCGCCATCACTAGTAAATGCCTGAAATAGGGAATGTATTTTATTGCTTGAAATTGCAGCACACGGCCAAATCTTTTAGCACAAAATATGTAAAAGGGCAACTAACAAGAGCAGGTTAAGTGGCAGGAAAACTTAGAAGAAAACTTACAAACCCTTTTCACGATTTATCAATTAATGACGATGCGTTGTTTATGATCTGAGCCAAACATGGAACGACTGAATTCATTCTAAGTTGAGTCTAAGATCAAAACTAAAATATTTTTTATCCGGTACCGGAATATAGAACGATGAGAAACAACTGCATTGGATGAGACGGATCGTTTTTTATAGGTAATACTAATGAGAAGCATTGACAAGCTTCTAGGACGAGTTATACAAGTTTTTTTTGACAAAAACGCCACAGGCGTAGTAGTTATTACTTGTTTCAGTTTGAAGGACTAGGGCAGAATGCGGAGATTAGGCTACCGTTTAGGAGATGAGGGATATATACTTGAAAAAAGAGCAATAACGCATATTAAATTTTAAACTGTTTCGCTATTCAGCATTGAACTTTGTGAAAACAACCACAAAACCGAAAATGAGAGCAAACTACCAGCAACGTTTACGACAAGTCCATAGTTCAAAAACAACATGAAACAGCCACTGAGTACCAGTATGATGGAAAAAATTCTGCCAGTCAAAAGGACTTCCGCTTGAGGTATTTTTGTGATGCTGCCTAACCAGGAAATTCCTTAAGGCGTTTATGAAAATATAATAGTTATTCCAAAGTGTGAGTCTTATGCCGGGTACAACGAATCTAAATTCGTCAACATGCGCTTCACCGTGGTATGCCACTGCTTGTAGCAACGTCAGTTTTCCGTGCACTGAACCAAGCGTCCATTAGGCAAAAAACTCAAATGCAATCTAGGTTTTATAATGGTGAAAACTTCTAATAAACTGTTCGAACAGATTATAGTTTCGGTTAAAAACATGCTGCTTCCATTGTTTTCAAAAAATGTCAACGCATGCGTTCAGAATGGCATGTTTCCAATGTTTCTGGCTTCGAAGAGTGCGAAGAAATCACGTGAAGGCGATAGGAACCAATCCGGTGGAACTAATCCTTCAAAAACGGATTCGATCTTTCAGGTTCAGAGGGCCATATTAAGCAATTATCATTTTTTCAAGGGCTTAGGTTCAGTTTCTAAAACTTTTCCGTTTCTAGTCTATGATTGACGATGACTGAACTGTATGGCGTTTCTGTAATTACATTCGCTTTGCACATTCGTTCAATTCCGCATTGTTGAAAAATTTCTCCTATTCAACCTAAATCAAACTATAAATGCACACAAGTTCTAGCCTCCTCATTTTTACTCTTGCGTAGAAAAAAGAATGCACAAATGCAAACTTTAAACAAAGAAATGAAGAATTTTGGATATAGACCTCCTTTCTTTGAGCAATTCTGGCTGCTATCACTAAGTAAATATTTCATTGGAATCTGAGGTGAAATGCATTCGGTGTCTGCAAATATATTACTGTCATTGCTCATAATGTGACCGTTTTCCTTTATATTTAATATTTGTAACGATGGTGATGAAACCATATCTCTCGGTTAGACTTTATGCTATATCTCATAGACATAATCATCTGTGAGGACAGCAGGAGATCGGGAAACTGGAATTCACATTTTCAGTGATCAATAAGGTCCTTTTTTAGTACAGTACCATCTCAGCGTATAACATGTTACAGTACGTTCTCACATTGCGCATTTCCATGCTCTGATCTTTGACATGGCCACACTATGCCAAAGCAGTAATTTGGCTTGTGTAGAACACAGTTATAAAGAAACCCGGAATTGTAAATGGTTAATTTCGTATTTTTGAATCTGAAAGCCTTACCCGCCAATTAGAGGAAGTAATGAAACAGAGTGAAAATAGTACTGGTATAACATTTCATGTGTTAACCATTATAAAGTCCAAGTTCAGCAAGGTTCTTTGTTATTGCTGATTATATTGAACGAATTTGCCAAAATTAGTGCGAGTGTAAGATTTTATTCGATCCATAATAGGACATTTGCATACTTTTCATCGTTTGTTACACTCTGTGAATTTAGTGTTACGCTAATAAATGAAAAAATGAACATAAGGGTGGATAAAATGATCATATTTTTTTCAATCTATGATTCGCCAGTCGACAGTAGTCAGTCAATCAAGTTCAGTGAAACCAAAGGCAGGACGGAAATTGCAAAACCCAGACACTAATGAACGAATGCAAATTAGCAGTAAGAACAAGCAATAAAAGTATGGATATTGAATAAAACAACTGTTCCCCTTTCATGGCAAGAATGAACCATTGTACAACGAATTGAGCGACTGACAGGTCAGCCCTTGTTTCCCTCCTGAAACTGAAATATACAGATCTGTTCTAGAAGACCTGTTAGAACGATGCGACAGCCAATGAATTTAGTCGGTGTGTTTCAAATCGCCTACAGTACGTGTTGTCTTTATACAGTAACCTCTTGTGGACGCAAACTTGTCGAATGCAGTTGCGGAAACAGAAAAGTAGTTTCTACAGGTTCCGGATGTTGACCAATTGTTTTCTCCGGAGTCCAGAATAGCAACAGCAAGAACAACGTGGAGAAACCGCAGCAGAATAACGCATCTGTTGAAATCTTTCAGCACTTCCAAATGAGCACATAACTTCTCAATCTGTGGAAGATTAAAATCTATAGACACACTTTCCAAAAATTTGCATGATCTGTTGTTCCCGTCCAAATCTCTCATCCAGAGTCAACTCCAAGTAATTTAAGGCTCCATGAAATCCCACTTCACGTCCTTTTTCCATGGAGCTGGAAACGATAAAAGCAAGCGAATGATTGGCGAACGGAACGACGATAGGGCTTGTTTCCATTTAGCTGGCACAGTATCTGTTGGGGTTTGTGATGAAGTCTGAAACGGTCAGTCAACGATGCTCTAAGTGTTATTAAATTAAAACAGCTTACACAGGTGAGCACTTATTTGCGGGAAAATGATGACAAAACATGGCTGAACACAGTCTCAGACAAAACATCTCTCAAAGGAATTCAAGCCTCCCATCAAAACATGAGGATCCATGAAGGTAAGAAAATTGAGGCATAATCTAAGATGGAGGCCTATTCTAAAATTTCTAATGGCAACTAGAATTTTACAAATGAAATGAGTGTCGATTGCGAATTATTGGCGGTATATGATATTTTGTGGTTTTGTTGCATAGCGTTTTCTGGCTTGTCTTGCCATTAAATCTGTAAACTCAAAGATTGAACCGTGTTCTTAAACTAGCTTGTTATCATATAGCAAAATAAATGGCACAGATCTGATAGGGGTTGCGAAAATAAGGCAGACATGACTCAGTCAATCAGTTAACGGAAGCAAACTTAATTTTACTTCCTCCAAGAACTCTGAGGTTAATTGTCTTCACGATTAACTGATTAAGTCAGTTCGTGAGCAACGTTCGTTTCTATCCTCAAATACTTTGATTGAATTCTATATTCAGCACCAGAGTGATGAGTGTTACCTCATTTGTGCATTCATATTTAACGGACAGCTTCAAATGAGGCCTAAGCACTAGCTCTATGCTAAATTCGTTTGTCCAATGGATGTTGCCATCAGCTGGTGTACGAGAGACGTTCGTCTGGTCGCCACGGGCAGCCGGTTTCCCACTGCGTTCCGTTCCATGTTTCAGACTAGTCGAAATGTGATGGTCGTTCATTTTTAAATTTCAAGTATCTTCAGGATCGTGTCGCACTGCAGTTGTCAACTTTAACTCCCATCCGCATTCTTCGACTTCACAGCCTAAGTAGTTTCTGAACCAGATTTATCATCCTTAGCCCAAGATTTCAATTGTTGCTGTTTTCTAGTCGTCGTAGCAAAATAAAAAAATACTGACGTTAAAACCAAGCAATTATCGAATGCGTTTTCCCTGTGCTTTAGAAAATCCATCGCAGTTGCATATTTTCAATCAATCAATATATTTCGAGCACCGTTCCGGTCTCAGAGGCAGACGAGTCACACAGCATTTGCAAAGAACTCGATCCCATGCCAGCATCCCAGCTTCGGCACAGGAGGTAGAGCAGAGTATCTCAGTAACCTTGAACAATATTAATCTTGGTCGAACGGTCTTCTGCTGGTGAGTTCCCGAGGAGCAGTTGTTTGTCCGAGGCATTTGCGACACGTGAGCAAACTATCATAGCTGTGAGTCCTCAATCTGGAGAAGCAAAGATTATACACCGAGGCTCTTTAGAAGAGGAGAGGTCGGAAATCAGTGATTCGCCACGGATATCCCATTTCAGCCGCATGTACACGGCTTTGAAGGTTTCCCGTAACGGCCAACTACTCATGACTGTAGCCGAGCATCGCGATGAAGATCGACCGCCTCCAGCCTTTAAGTTCAATACCTGTCAGCTATTGAAACGTTTATTCGATGCTTATGTCATTCGATAGTTTACAGAGGTACTGAAGGTGAAGATACTTCGTTTCCGAGCTGTATGGTGCAGTACCGTACAGGACCTTTTACGGGCAACAGCACACTCGACCATCGCTCTTGCTGCCTCTCAATATCTGCTAAGTATGGCGGCTGTCATGACTCGTTGTTCTGCGTAATTTTATTTATATTCCAACAGAACTACCTCCTCTCCTTCCAACGTGTACTGAATATACCGCCTCTTTTTTCCTCGCCTCCTTCCTGATGTATGCAGACTTTCCGAGTCAGTTCATCGGTGTTGAAGTCCGTGCGAATTTATCATCTTCCTTATGTGTTTTTCTCGTTGTTCGCCGTTGATCTAGTCGACCATTTCTGAGTGTGAGTTCTAGTACTGCATACTGTTTGATGGCTCTGATAACGTTCTCTCTTCAAAGTATGGCGAATTCCTTTCTCGTAACGTTTCCTCGTGGTTTCTTTCATTCTGTCTTACTGTACGCTTTGGAGTTCCAGCATTCCACAGCATTTGTATTCCTTGTGTTTCTGCAGGTTCCTGACTTTTCTCCATTTTATACCCACGCCCTCGTTACTTATTACTTTCAAATTGCGGACGTTCATCGTGAAGTCCATGTTCAGAGGAACCTGTATTCTGATATCCCTTGAGAACATCATCGCGTTGTGAATCAGACTTTCTGGTTTTTTGGTAAATCTGGTGGTGTTTCGTCGGAAAAGCTATTTCTTACCAGGATAAGTCGATATTCTCTGCTGCTTGCAAGATTTCAATCAATTACCAACATTTTACTTCCGTTAGTTTTTATGTTGGGGACTTTATTGACTTTAATATCGTGCTATGCAGGAAGCAAAATTCACGCTGTCGTGTCATTTCTTGATGCTCTAGGTTGGTCAGCAGTTTGTCTTTTCTCAATGGCCCTCTTTTGCCTAGCAAATTTTCACTGATAAAGACAAACAGAGAGATCTTCCGTAATTTTTCTGGGACTCTCTTCGAGTAATTCATTCCGTCCTTCTGCGGTTTGGTAATAGCACCTCCAAAGCTACACGTTTCTCTGCTTTGACCACTGCCTTCTCATAAGTCACTTTTCCAGGTGACATAGGTTGTGAAAGAGGTTCTGGAAACCCACTCGTGGAAGTCTACCTCAGGACCCAGTCGACTTTGTGACTCTTGCTATTCTGACCTTTTACCCGTCCGGTTTGGGAGTGCTTTGTTATCGTTAAAAATAATGGGTAAAAATGATTGGATTTCTGCGCGGCCTTTCGCCTTGTTGAGAGTGTTCTCCTGTTCAGTTTGGAGGTCCCTACTAGAAAT